>JAHZMX010000288.1:0-14860 GCA_027743895.1 Seira musarum
ATAGATCAAAAGTTTATATTTTTATGCAGCTTTAATCAAAGAGGAATCATTCCTTCTTAGGTATTTAAGTGAAAAAGCGGTAAGAATGTGAAATATGTGCTGTACACTAGAGATAATGATGAGTGTTATTATAGCTCATAAAACAAAAATATGCAATTGTAGACTGTAAGACCTTAGCAATAAGTGTCAATAATATTACTTGTTGTACAGTAAGTTAATGTAGAATTTCCAATATGTTTAATGTAAACCACGCGTAAAACTTTTTTAAAAATAAAAACGCTCATTTGGAAATGACAATGACATTTACGAGTATTGCTACACTTGATTCCAACCATTCATGCACCTTGATTGATTTCTTCCTGATATATATAGTTTGTCATTGCCATTTTACCATCATTGATTTTTTAAGCTCAAGGTTACTGCTGCGTACATGTTACAAGTCACAACTCAGAAGTCAAGACCGACCAAGCGGCTTATATTATGTAATACAAATGCCCACTTCAATGCTCTCGGATTATTGGGTTTTTTACAGAGAAGATAAAAAGTGGGTAATTAGGCTTTGGTGTACGATTCCACAATGACATTTATTCGTTCATGAAACTGACGACTGACGCTGCCAGTACCAAGGCTGCTTGGAAACATGTCAATCTCAAACCCAGTAAGTTTAATGAACTTGCTTACACCAAGAATCTGCGAGATAATTGATTCCAACCATTCATGCACCTAGATTGATTTCTTCCTGATATAGATAGTTTGTCATTGCCATTTTACCATCATTGATTTTTTAAGCTCAAGGTTACTGCTGCGTACATGTTACAAGTCACAACTCAGAAGTCAAGACCGACCAGGCGGCTTATATTATGTAATACAAATGCCCACTTCAATGCTCTCGGATTATTGGGTTTTTTACAGAGGAGATAAAAAGTGGGTAGGTAATTAGGCTTTGGTGTACGATTCCACAATGACATTTATTCGTTCATGAAACTGACGACTGGCGACATGTGTGCCAGTACCAAGGCTGCTTGGAAACATGTCAATCTCAAACCCAGTAAGTTTAATGAACTTGCTTATACCAAGAATCTGCGGGATACATTTCGGGGCATTTCGGGCTTTATGATGTATTTTGGATCATTGCCGGCTTAGGCAGGCTTCATTATGTACTTACCGACTATTCGCTCTTTTTAAATTCAAGTGAAATTTTCATTTGTTTCACCAAACTTAATCTTTCGGAAAACTGTAAGATGACGCACATATTCAGATTCAAATAATACTATATGAGTCTATTAACAAAAATTTGAAAAATTAGATAAATTAAAAATAGCTTCTAAAAATTCTTTGCTAGAAACGGTAGCATGATAATGCAAGTATAAGTATGTGACATAATTATGGCTACTGCTACTGGGTTCAACTACAATAATGACAATGGCAAATATGAATGTACATATCTTTTTAGAAGAACAACTGATATTATAGTTATTACATAATCATAACCACTCACACCTGTAAGTATTCTTCTCCCATTATATAGTGCTAATGGTCAATCTTAACTGCTTGAGTTAGTAGAACAAGCCGCGCGTTTGTGCTCCAGGAACTCGGCATCACGCAATTCAAGCATTTCCATGCCGTCTTATCAGTGTTCTCCGTAAATGCATATTTTCAGCTTAAAAAAGTTCCAAATCGCTACTAATAGTACTAATCACATTTTTTTGGGCTGCCTAGTTTTAAAAAAAGCTCTTTAAAATGCTTTGACTTGAACCCAGGAGGGTTGATGAGATGAAATGCAATACAGTACAATAATGTTTTGTGATAGCGATCACAATTGTTTAAAAAATGGTGTGATGTATGTAGCGGATTTCTTTGTCTTTCCGTTAGTTACAGTTACATTAGGATGCCATGCCCAAATAATGTAGAAAGGCTAACTAAGCAGTTAAAATTCACGTGATTGACATGTGCCACTACAGAGTAAATTCTCATGACTAATGTGGGCTAGCGTACTTTCACGGCCAGGAATTCCATAACCTTTCATTAATGTCCAGAGACGACAATAGTTAATGAAGTTGTGGGTCAGCCTTCGCATTTGGGCTGACCCCGTTTTCAAAATGCTTAAATACGGAGACAAATCACAACAAATGCCAACAGATAAACGTGAGTCAGTAATAACCAAAGTTTAAGTGTCGTCGTAAAAAATTAAAGTAAAAATATTCCAGATCTAATTAAAAGATTTCTAAAAATGGTAAGTTTCAAGCTAATCAGTTAAATTATCCACTGGATTTGACAGGAACATTTAGGAATTGTATGGCTCTTTTCTTTCAGAAACTTACCTGGCCAATTCTTCAAGTCATTTCGGTTATCGCGGCTCTCACATTAACCGAAATCATGTCCACCGTTGAAGGTCATCCGCTCTCTTCAGATAATCATATGTCGTCCACTGAAGCCCCTAATCACAATTCAGCTTTAGATGTAACGGCCGAGGTAAATCATGTCCTTCCAAACAATGAAGAAGCAGTCATCCCAGCAAACAATGGAGATGTCGTAACACAGCATTCTGGCAGTTCCAAGGATAAACAACGCCAACGTCGCTGGGGAGGATGTGGATATAAGGGACTAGGGTGTTAGTTAACCGTATTTTTTTAAAAACTTTACAATCGAAAACAAATGACTCCTAGCTTTACTACTCCTATGTTCCTGAAAGATCGTAATTACTCTGGTAGTACCAATTGTTGTAAGTTGTATATACATACGTAGATTAATTTGTTATCACGTTTTATGTTGAATTTTATGAAGCAAAGGGAAAGTCACTTTCTACGTGACTAGAAATATCAAAATGTAGTGTAATGACATTGTCGTTTTTGTTATCTTTAGAACTTGCTTGTTCAGAAACTTAATTATGGGGGTGTTGTTTGAATACAACCAGAGATGATTCTTAAAAACTAATTTGTTTGTCATGTGACGTTTTTATCATAAAGTGGGTCGGAGGAGTGTCTAAATCCTACGTTCTAGCAACATTAATTTCAGAGAAAAACAATGTTATCAATGTTGTTGGCTATTTTTAGTTGAAGAAAGACGCAAATACGTTCTTAATGACTTGATTTGCATAAGAATTTCATCATACGCCTCTTTTATTTATGCGTTAACTTTCAAGAAATGATAATATTATGTATTACGCAAGTTACATGAAATCTTAACTCATTTGCTAAAAAACAAAACCTTGTAATTAGCTTTATCACAGAAGGACACATGATTATTCAAACTGATTAATAAAAATCACGACAATTTCGGTATTAGATGCAGACTCTATTTTTCAATCCAATATTTATTACTGGATTAAACCAAAACATTTCAAATATTAATACACAGGCATGAAACAAGAAATTCTTAATTAGTCTGCTTTGCTGTGACAAAGTAAGCAATAAACGAATCGATCCCGTTTTGAAATTTCAACGTGTCGTACACACGTCTTACATGTCCACATATCAGGTCCTTTGATTTGGCTAGCAGAATATAGGCAAACGATAAATTTTGCATTACAGAACGGGCACACAGAATAATAATCAGGAATGTTTCTTCGGCAGCTTTGCAAAAAAATTAGATTAATTAGAATGCGAGTTTTATAATTCAATACAATGAATAATGTTTTTGATTTATTTACTCAGGACAAGCCACACGATTTACGTCATGATCCCGTGGATGATGATCCCTAAATAAGTCAAACGCGATTGAGGAATAGCGCTCATCCTCCGCTTCGAGTTTTAGAAGCGCATTGGAGGCCACATTGTGATAGCCACTGTTGATTGATGTAAGGGCAACAAGAGAATTAATTCTTTCCGAGCCAAGGATATCTTCAAAGTTTCTTCAAAAGCAACAGAATCAGGTGGCTTTTAATTTTAAAATGTTTTTGCTGGATGGAAATTTGACTGAAGTTATAATTTTACTTTAAATGCATCGTAGCTCGAAACGCCCTCTCCATCATCCCGCTGTAGACAAAATGTTGTGACAAAATTAAGAAATGAAGTGCCTCTGCACCTCTCCACGGATCACTCCAACACCACTCGTTATGTCCACTCATTATTTTTAACTGATCGCTAGGAATCAAATACTCCAGATCCAGCTCTTCTCCATCACCAAAAGACTTGTTTGGACTACCTTCATTTGGAAGAAACTGTGACCTTTTCACACGATTCTTTTTTAACAGCATCCTTGCTGCGAGGACAAAAACCTTTTTAATTTCAACTAATCTGTCGCCATTCATTTCAAGCATTCGAAGTCCTTTCTAGAAGAAGAATTAATGAATGTACACCATTGGATGCGATGTAGTAGGTCCTAAGGCCCAGCTCAAATACAACCACAATCTTACCCAAACTAGAAGTTTTCCAGCAGTAATTACTTTTCCACATCTCTCCAGTACTTGGATTGCGGGATTAAGACAATTGGTATCGATAAGAGATCTTTGTGATTGAAACAAATTATTTGGCCTGCTTTTAAGGATCCCAAAAGTTTCGAAGCTGTCTTACAACTTACAACCTACCTGACATGCTTCACCAAAGCTGGTTGAATGAACGGCAAATTATGGACTGAAGATAGCTTCATGGCTAAATCCCAATTTCTCGTGTCCATTGCAATTTTCATAGCCATCATAGGATCCTCACATTTTAAAAAGCATTGGACCTTGGTTGGTTCAAAAATTACCTAGTTTTAAAAACTATAAACCACATCATTATTAAGAGACGACTTTACGGCATCATCGATGAGTCCAACGCAACTGAGAACTTTTCCAATGTCAGCCAGCATTGGATCCCCAATCGGCAATCTCTCTGCAAGTGTAATCAGCCCTTCGTGATCATCCCTCATAACGCAGGACTCCATAACCTTTTCAGCACTTTCCAGTTTATTGGCTAAAACAAAGGCGAGGTCCCAATCATGGGATAAACGACAAACCTCATACTGACTTTCTAAAGCCTCGCTTGTGAAGTCTTCTGCGTTGTGCCCAGTTAAAAATGTCACCCTGTCCCATTTTCCGAGATCCTTCCACATTTTAACAGCCAAATCCCTAGAATTCAAAGAAATTAATTACCTTTAGCCTGCAATGCCATTTTTGTATGAAAAAATCTGCCATATTTTGCGATCTACTTTCTCCCAGCTCTTATAAAGAAAAGTTGGGCTTGATCGTGTTCCCCCAGAAAGCTGCAAGTGTAAGCTTTCTTGATCTCATTCTCCTCTATTTCACTAAGTTTCTCAATGAAGCGCAAACCAGCGTAATTTCTTTCCTCTATAAAAATGCTTTCCGCAATCAAATAATTTCCTTGTTTCAACGCTTCATTCCCAATAATCTTTCTCATGAGAGGATGGCGATATGGTAAACTATTCATCAAAAATAGAAGGTCTTCCACTGGATCGTCCTGCTCTATTCCATCTAAAATCTTGGAGTAAGAAGGAGTTGGTAACTGGAGAACCATGGTGGCGTGCGGCTGGTCTGGATTTTCGATCACCCGATCCATATGGATCAAAGCTACCATCAAATCCTGCAAATATTACAAAAATTGATTATAGATTTGAATATATTGATTGATTAGTTTTCTTTTTTATTTAGATTATCTGTG
Organism: Seira musarum; assembly: GCA_027743895.1. Taxonomy (NCBI): domain Eukaryota; kingdom Metazoa; phylum Arthropoda; class Collembola; order Entomobryomorpha; family Entomobryidae; genus Seira; species Seira musarum. The sequence goes on from JAHZMX010000288.1 coordinate 5,598, forward strand.
GAATTTTTGCTAATTTACCTCGAAATTGGACATGTAGCATCCTGATGGAATGTTAGAAATGCCTTCCACAAGCTTTCCATCTTCTAGAATGTGACTAATAAAAGTTGGTACAGGTACAAAATATGCGCATTAATTATAATATGCGCATTTCCTTAATTAAAATATTAAAATTCTTCTTTCAAAATTACAGGCTATTTCCTTCAAGAACGCAAATGTGAGTTAGGTAAATCAGTAGCCCAGAGGATTCCAGAAACACTTGTTAATGCTTCGCAGTAAATTATATCGATCTTTTCTCCAGTTCTTTGAGGAAATAAACATATTCGGAGCCAACCATTCATCGTAAGCAGAGCAAGTCTTGTGCCATCGCTGTTGAACATTATTTGCTGGCATATGTCTCCCTACAGTGATTATTTTATTGTTTTATTTTAAATACATCATTCATGAAAATTGCAGAGGAAGCTTTTGAAATTACATCTAAATCAAACAAATATGTTTGGAGAAAGCCAAGAGTTGGTAAAGCGTAAAACTGCAATTTTCCAGATTCCTTTGCTACACAAAGCTGATCTCGTAGAGCATGCATGCATCGTGCACAGTCTAAAACAGGCTATTAAAAAAATAAGGATGAACTTTTCATGCAGAAATAATTAAACATTTAGTAATTATATGTTAATTTGGATTACTTTATTCAAGTGCTCTCCCTTTTCTCCAGGTTTGGCAATGATAGTTGGAAAGTCATCAATGTGAACTTGTCTGGTCGGCTTAAGAGCAGCGGTAAACTTCTTCGAGCTGTCATTTCCACTACCCAAGTTGTAGTTCCAGTTAAGAATTGCGTTTGGGGCAAGACAAACGATGCAATTTTTCGTCATTGTCAGAGCAAACGGTTCCATTGTTATTACACACAAATCTTAAGTAAAAAATAATTAATTAATTTGTACTTTTAAAACTTTTCTTGAACTGCATTTAACTGACACCTTCATACGTTTTTGGTAGACTCCAGTTTCTCCAAAGACAAGTACATGATACACTCCTGTGCTATCCATAAGTAAAATAGCGAATCTGTCACAACAGCTTTTTATGTCAATGACTTTACCCGGAAGTTTTTCGGTAAAAAGCTAAAAAAAATCTTGGTATATTTAATTACCTATAAAAAATTTAATGCTAGAGCAATTTTATTCTAGATTATTTTTACCGCTGATGGATAGTTCCAAAATGTAATTAACTGATTGACACAATCCTTAGTGTAAGCATAACAGTGTGCCTTACTCGTACTTGAAACTTTGTACATAGGACGGAGGTTAGCAAAATAAATATGTCTCTCGGTAGAGATAGTTAAATGAAAGCTCTTCGGGTCCCATGATACACTTGTAATCATTTGCTCTGGAATCTTCAAAATCTGCAAAAGCTTTCCTTCGTAGTTGAATAGGTTTACTTGAGGTGTAGCAACTGTTCCTACTGGAGAAATCGACATTCCTCCAATGACAATATATAGTCCGTTAGCGCTCCAGTCTGCACATGTCGCTGTTACCTGCGTGTGTACTCTTATTGGACTCTGGTCACTGATTGAGCCGTGCAAACTCATGCAACTATCTCTGTATACCACTGCAAATTCAGGTGCGCGCTCGGAAGTTATCCAGGAGGTTTTAGGCTTTAGTAAGAAAGAAATTAGGTCGTTTCGTTCTCCACTATAGCTCATTGCAAGTGGTCGGTATGATTTCTACAAAAAAGGACAGTTATTTGTTGTGCCACTTAAGGATAGTAAATTATTGAATTCGCCTCGGCTTAAGAGAATTTTACCCCAAGCTCGCCTTCTTCATCAAAACTATACAAAGTTTGATTTAAAACGGCCCAGATAACCAAGTCATCGTACCAAACTACAAAATTAACTTGGGAATCTGGAAACTTCCTATCATAAATTTGCGTACCATCAGAAAGTGCAACTATGATTCCTCCTGAAACACAACTATCTCTGTATACCACTGCAAATTCAGGTGCGCGCTCGGAAGTTATCCAGGAGGTTTTAGGCTTTAGTAAGAAAGAAATTAGGTCGTTTCGTTCTCCACTATAGCTCATGGCAAGTGGTCGGTATGATTTCTACAAAAAAAAAGACAGCTATTTGTTGCGCCACTTAAGGATAGTAAATTATTGAATTCGCCCCTGCTTAAGAGAATTTTACCCCAAGCTCGCCTTCTTCATCAAAACTGTACAAAGTCTGATTTAAAACGGCCCAGATAACCAACTCATCGTACCAAACCACAAAATTAACTTGAGAATCTGGAAACTTCCTGTCATAAATTTGCGTACCATCAGAAAGTGCAACTATGATTCCTCCTGAAAACAGTAGGATTATTCAGGTAGACTTCTAAAATTATTCTATTATTCTAAAACTTATAAGCATGAGCATGCATGTATGACTATTACCGGTCACACAACCATTTTCTCCGTAGTCCTCATAACCAATGACGATTTTCTTCCCATTCGGAGACCATGCCATATCACGAATCATTGACGTGCTTCTGTCGTTTATGATTTCTTCTACCCAACATGCATCGTCATTTACACCCCATCCAATGATCACACCTATTTCGTCCGAAGTAATACATTCGGAGACCAAGCCATATCACGAATCATTGACGTGCTTCTGTCGTTTATGATTTCTTCTACCCAACATGCATCGTCATTTACACCCCATCCAATGATCACACCTATTTCGTCCGAAGTAATCAACTTCCCATTAGAATTATTCCACGCTAAACACCTTAAGTCGTATGCGTGTCCAACTAATGTCTCGTTCATGCGGATCCTACAAGATCCAAGAGTTGATCCACTCTGCAATGAACTTTGTAAATTTTCCTCAGATTCAGAACTACGAAGACCCTGGAGTGGTTTGTGAAAATCCAGCTCCAATATCAATAGCGTTCCTTCCTCACAACCGATCGCAAGAAAGCTGTGAAACGGGCTGAATTTTAAGCATCGAATAGCTTGCAAATTAGGTAGTTGCATCTGTTATTTTTTTTCACAGGTTCAAAGGTTAGAGTGTGAATTGGATTTGAGTACTCAGACTGTCAAAATAAATTTAATACATGTTTTTACTTTTTCTCCGAGTGCCAAGTATCCTCTTCTAAAGTCTCGTCCTACGGATCGTCGTAGGTACTCAAGTGCCTCGGCCCAATCCATTGGCTGTTTTTGTGCCAGCCTTTGTTTCTCCTCTTCTATAACTTCTTCCAATGAGCTTACAGCCACATTAGAGCTCGTACACGTGCCCATCCTTCAAAGAATTAAGAAATAATCTGAAAAGTGTCTTTTTAATCCTCTTCAAAAGTATTCAATGTTTATACCAAAGTGGCAGATTCCAAATAAGTCCTGTATTTTCCTTTTTCTCTTTCCCATTCTTTTCAAAGCATTCTAATTGGACAATGGGCCTGCTTAAATCTTCATCTTGATTTCCCTCAATAACACGATTGACATTGTCTTGACTGGAACTTGAAGAAGCAAAGTCAGAGGCACTCTGTTTGCTGATGGGTTCCTTAGCTTTTCTCTTCTTTCGGCAGTGATCTCCACTTTCGTCAATTTTCGATTCATCAGTTCGAACAACCACTTCTGAGTTTGTTTCTTTCTTTACTGAACTTCCACTTCCACTAAGTTTGTCAGCAATGAAGCCACCGGTAGCTGAAAATTGTTTTCTTACTCTACTTGAAACTTTCTTTAAGCGATTTCTCAGAGATTTTTTCTCATCACTTTGGTCTGAAGAGGAAGTAATTGAAGCTTGACTTTTTGCTCCGGATGCAACAGGTAAGCCAGGCAGTGTTGTGGACCCAAGAGAAGACCATATTTGTCGGAAAGAGGAGGTTCTTTTGCATTTTATGTTAGACTTGGGGCAATCTGAGATCTCATTTTCGCGATTTTGATTAATATCCAAAGTTTCCTCCGCATTTGGAAGAAAACCTGTGTCTTTCCTGTAAAGTTCGACAACTTCATCGGAAGTAGAGGAAGTTGTTGAACTGTAGTCCAATTCTTCAAAAATAGGATTGAGCTCGCTAATCGAGACTAAACGTTTTTGCGGAACAACAAAAGAATCTTCTTCGTCATCTTCTTCCTCATAATGCCCTTGTAGCTCGCGAGGGGAAGGAAGCTTACCCAAGAGCTTTATCTTCCGCTCTTGCACTTTTCGGTATTCGTCTATTATGCAAATTCATTTCAGGATTAATTCTTTGCATCAAAAGACTATCAAATTTTTAATCCGTAGTATCTGTTGCATATACAATTTGGACTTACTAATACTTCGGGGTGATTCCGGATTCGAAAGATTTCTCGGAGAGTTTATAGCTTCATCATCCATCTTTATTTTTTATCAAGTACGCCATGTAAATTAACTACAGATTCTTTCAGCAGGTAATCTGCGAATAGCACAAATCTTGGTTTGCATGATCAAATTTTTTTTAATCCAAAGCACAAACTCAAACATAATGTCATTCATGAGTTACTATGGGTCATTGGTTGTGGTTTATGATCTGCGGTGGTTCTGCCTGCAATGAGATAGGCTTTGACATGTTTTAAGAAACTTGGTAAGCAAAGATCAAAGATGTTTATTCATAACACAAGCACCGAGAAATGATCATTGTATATGCGTACATTATCTTGTTCCATCTTATCAACATCGGTAAAACCAGAATAAAAGAAAAGAAAAAACTTTTGGGGCATCTTGAAACATTCGCTCATAATACCTTACACAGCCACAATCTGTCACCGCGCAATGGCTTGGTTGTTTTCTATCTCCACCTCACCTTATCAAAATTGAAACATGCATGCACACTGATAGTACACTTCTAGATCCTTTTCTACTCTGACTTGCATCATCCAGTTGGAACTTGGAACAAAATCTAATAAACAATTCAACGTTTCTGCAACTGTCGATAAACCCTTGCGTGTGATTGTATCTCCTTATTCTCTAACGTCTAGAACATACGTTTTTGAATGTTTGACACACAATCTCAGATTCTGAAACTTGCGCCGTTTTAGAGAAAAGGTAGGTTTTCCCTAAAGAAATGAGAAATGGTTTATCTCTTTGACTTAACGCTGCTCTTGAATAGAAGAATGTATGACTCATCCATACTATGGGATGTTGTTTGACAATTGGCATTTTATCATTCTGTTGGGTTAAACCAACGCGTCATTCATCAAAATCTGTTTTACTTACCCTTCACCATTACCCCAAATGGAATTTCCGGTTTTTCTTACTTACTCATAGCCATCATAATTTTTTAAAAATTTTTCATCCCTTCTTCAAAAAAATTAAAACAGGATTTACTAATTGGTAAGCCTAATCATATATGTAAATGGGGGTTGAAAAGCATTAGCACCAATTCCCATTAGCACCTTGGGATTTTTCCTTGCCAGCAGCAGGAAGTCACATGGTCACGTTGCACTTTTAGTTCGTTAGATAATAATGATTTTTACATCACTTTTTTTCTTTAAAAAACTTAAAAATGCTTTATTTCTCGGAAGATTTTTGTCATTAGAGTAAGAGCTTCCTATGCTTATTTATAGTCTACATATTTATAGTCATTTTGCATAATTTGTCCGCACTACGTCCTATTCCACGTACTCGCTGGGGAGATTTCCATTAGTCGTTAAAAAATCTTCCCCACGATGGATGGACGTGACCACCACTTCAATAGGAGAGCAAATTATAGCTATAGTAGAAAATTATATATAGCTTACTACAGTTTTTTAAAACTAATCATCATGTAAAAAAATTCTTGTTACAAGTAATTATTACCACACTACAACTACAAGCGAGGCACGTAAGCAAGCGTAGCTTGCTCATTGAGAAAATTCTTGAATACCTGGGCCGTGTTATGTTATGTGTGATGTAAACGTTAATTAGGTTGTTGCGCTTTGCAGCAATTAAGTTAAGTAGTTGTAAACGGTGGGAAGGAATGCGCTGGACCTGCCGTAAAATACGCAAGGGTGACTATTGCATATGCTGTATCCTAAGCCCAAGTATAAATAGCAAAAGCCCGTTTACAAAAGATCACCAATTACTACAGTCCTTCCAAGCTGAAGACATAAAAACTCACATTTTTTAAAGAAAGATTAACGTTAAAGTTGTGTTTCACACTGCCCCATATACCTTATATTTCTATCGACCGTTAATTTCCGTTAATACAAACAAAATGGTAAGTCTCCTAGATTTGACAGTTTAGCTTGCTCAAAAAATGTCGGTGGAAATGTATTTAACGAATTTTTCTTTTTTTCTTTTTGCTTTCTATAGGCACAACAAAAAATTTCTTTGATTCTCATCGCCGTTGCTTTCGTTGCTCTCATTCAAATGACCGAATGTCGTCCGACTGAGGAACAACATAAAAATGAAATACTTTCTACTTCTACTGTTAAGACTCCAGTTTCGAGTAACACAGACATAGTCACAAGCGGAAAACCAGATGTCAATGGCGCTGTTACCGAGAAGCCTGTCGGTGCCGACGTTTCAAATTCTTCTAGACCACATAATGAAGCCGATGGGCACAGACAAGGAAGGCAGAATTGCTTTGGATACAAGGGCTTGTGCTAGAATTCAATTTTTGGGAGTCCGACGATCTCATATACGCTGATACTCTGTATAACCTGGACTCAGGCGCAGTATGATCTCACCATTCTATTTTGTACTTCTTATTCATAACTGCAAAATATGTTCTTCAAATGATTTCCTTGAATTTCGATCTCATTCAATACGATTAAACATGTAATTATGTGTATTTTTATAAGATAAAATAAATCAAACATCAAATGCCATTTAATGCTCGTGTTCATAAAAGGAAAAGCTTAAATTCTACCGAATGTTATTATGATAAAAATCTTAATCGAGACTTTTAAAATTTATTTTATCGGGACTACCATAACCGAAAGAAATAAAACCTTCGAATCGAATAACACAAACCCATATACAAAAATTACCTTTTGACCATTAAGAGTTTACCGAAATAGTAACTGAAAACAGGAAATATTTGTCTTCAGTGTGTAAAACGTCTTTGTTTTAATTCAAGGTATGTTGAAAAGAAAGTAATCAATGTTATCATTTATAAAGACGGGTAATATTCAATCAACTCCCGCTTCGCTATAGGCAGCTGTTTAGACAATAGCCTTCGTGGAATGCCATAAAATTATTCTTTAACGTTTCAAATAAGGTAACACAAGCTACTCAATAAATGGCGTTATTCTTCTAAAACCGTTCACGATGTAAATTTTAAACTGAATTTTAATTTTAAAACGCTTCGAAATTCAAAATTTAACAATGAATCTTCTTTTACAAATATTTAAATTATAACAAAATGATTAGCAAATAAAATGCCTGGTGTGTTAGTTTTCTCTGCAAGTTGGGTGTGAGACAAGTCTCGATGGTTCGATCGATAAAACCAATGGTATTCATCCTATCAGAGTTGCTATTTATCTGATTTTATTCCAGACATTTTATTCATACCAAAAGATGTGTTATTGACATAAGTTCTAGTTCTGTAGTAGTTTCAGCCAATGAGGTATCAGACTTTGAGCACTTGTTCTATACTGATGCCTATTAAGACTTTCAAAAATCCACTGAACAAACATTCACAGGTTATTGAAAACATATTTATAAAAATAAAATTAGGTTAAGACAAGTCTGTCATTTAATTCCTTTTTAGTCATTTTAAATTCGATTTCCTCATCATATCTTCGTATTACTTCAATCTTTCTTTCGTCAATCTTTAGGGAAGCTATAGATTTCTATCGCAAATTCATGAAAATATGTCAAGTAAGAGAATTATCAACCCACATTCGGACAAAAGCTTTGATATTTACTCATGCAGTATGATCTATTCATTTTGAAGACTTCTTGCATACTATAATTTTGCATAATGACAATTAAACAAATCAAATTGTTTTTTTCTTTCAAACGTCTTCATTTTATTTTTGATACAATATGTTTGACTTCAACAATNATTACATCGACCATTTGTGATTTAAAATAGCAGTGAGTTACTATTTATGGGATAATGCAACTTGAAGTATACTTAAGAAATGTAATAAGTAATGGCGGCATGTTAAAAACTTTCTCCAATTCTTTATCAAATTTATAGTGGAAATGTTACGTATCTGCAGCTTTAACTAATTTATATTTGTTTTGGTGTTAAAATCTTTGAGTGACTTCATTAAAGCGCAGGAGAGTTTCAGAGTTTCTAATCGCCACAGGAAAAGTCAAGACATTCAAAAATCCATATATGTCTTGTGTTTTATAATTATTTTGCATCATGATAATAAAAAGTTCTCATTTTTTCTTTTAAATGCGGTTTCTCATCTTATTTATTTCTGAGACATTATGTTTGAATTCCAAAATAAAAAATATACAATAAACATTTGAGATCGAGAGAGATCAATAGATTGCCATCAATCGAAAATTAACAATTTGAAATGGCAATTCTTAAAGTGAGATCAGTCGTATTTAAAACTGTAGCATGCTTGCTAATCAAAAGAGATTGGATTAGCACATTCCTTTGTATCCAAAACATTGCCTTCCTTGTCTGTGACCGTTCTCCTCCGTTTGGAGTTTAGGAGTAGAAGTTGAGGAGCTTGAGGATCCCACTGGCTTATTAGAAGCGACGGTTGTAGTGGAAGTCACAGACTTTGATTCTGGCTTGATTGCTTTCTCTGCTCCTCCATTTGTGTTTGAGGTGGAGCTCTCAGGTAGTGGTGCTTTGATAGAAGCAGCCGTAGTGGTAGTGGTGCTGGTAGATTGTTCAGTGGAGGAATGAACTTCCATGCCCTTGCTTTCAGTCTCGTCAACTGGACGGCAAACGGCACTTTGAATGAATCCAGTCAAAACAATGGCAAAGATAATAGCGAAAATGGTTTGTTGAGCCATTTTTATTATGTATGTAATAAGGAGCTGGTGTAGAAAATGAGAGTAAAACAAAGCACACGGGCTTTTAATATTTTTCTAAAATGAGATGAACTTTGGTTGTTCAGTGCTTGAGATCTGTTTGTAAATTGATGCTTTTTCGTCAAAGAGCTCACGCTATTTATACCTCCGATATCCAACACGCTATTTACCATTGCTGCTACGCTCGGTGCCGGTATTTAGTAAAACACTTTTAGTGCTGGCGTTTCAGCCTGGTTTCAACTAATTACCTCTTCCCTCAAACTGTGCGTTTAAACATCCATTTCCAGGTACTGTAAAAAAAGCTAATTCCTGTATGTTACAAAGTTAAACTCTAGAAAAGTGGAAGATGCTATAT
>JAHZMX010000289.1:0-19949 GCA_027743895.1 Seira musarum
ATTTCTATTTTAAATACCACCGCGTACAAAAGGAAATGACTGGTGACCAAATTGCCTCCTATTCATAACACCTTCTCAATTTATTTCCTTTTCATCCGAGAAGATAAAAAAAGAATGAATGGATGTTGTGTTGTGTGTTGCAATACAAAGAAACTTTTTTTCGTACTCCCATGATGCCGCAGGCAGAAAGATGTAAAAATTTTGCGGAGACAGACGTTGTTGGTTTGGCATCGCATGATTGCTGATATCGCGGCAGGACGGTAACAATGATCTCCCATTTACTCGGTTACCTGTGTACCTTTGGCGTTAGTTCGTTCAGTTCCTCCTTCTTTTGGACGACAAGAAAAGACAAGAGGAGATTGAACGAAGTGCAAATCATTGTTATTATTATTACTTTTGCATTTTCGTTGATGCCAAAAGAAAACTCAACCATGACACATATTTTTATGGGAGGGATACGATGAGTCAAAGTCAAGTCAAACTGAAGCCAAATCACGCAAAAGAACTTTCTCACATGTTGCTATAGGTATATACTTCACAAAATATAAAAAAGGGTTACGCGAGCAGGAAAAATGAAAAAAAAATATATAGTGGTTTATACCGGCACTACTATACTAATAAAACGACCTTTTTGACTCATCAGTTTTTAAGGGATATTTTTCTATTGATTGCTCGAATTAAATTTTTTGGTGAAATTTTATTCATTCTCTTCTGTTCTACATAAATCACTTTAATTTCTCACTTTATGTAAACATTAATTTTTGACTGCTATTATGATTCATAAAATTTTTATAATTTTCTTTTGCTTTTCCGTCTTTCATTGTCGTATTATTCGCCCCAGCATATTTTGTTTGAGCCTCCTCTTCTTGTCAAGACATTGACATAGGATTTGGCATAATGAGTTTAAATTAGACGGACATGAGTGTTTAGTTCATGTGAAGTTTTTTGTATAAATAAACATCGCAAATCAATTCATAGTCCTCACATGTCCCCTGGCTATTGCTCTACATCTCATCACATCGCATCATCATCCATCACATATTCAAGCATCATTTCATTCCGTTGGTAGGCACCACCGCCAGACCATTTCAATTTTTCTTTTTGCATTTCCTCCACCTTCTCTTGTATCATGTCAAACTGTGCACACGTTTTCGTTGTCAGTGGTAAAAAAATATTCTGTCCGATGATGATGAGATGAGGGTCTTTGGTCCTAAATCTGTCTCCTCCAATTGTGATTTTTATAACTCATATTTTTGCAAGTCCATCTCATTCTGAATTTTGAGAAGGAGCAGAACACAACAACTCTCGTGGAATAAAGCTCTGTCATTCATTCATGAGAGAAAGTGAATGTTTCGGCAAAGATTTAAAAGCTTTTTTATTTCTTTCACAAGTTTGCATTCATTCATTCCCTTCCGAACGGAGAAGACGCTGAAGAAAAGTGTGAAAAAAATTGTTTGTAAGCAAGTGCCATTGTATTGATTGAACAAAAGTCGAAAAAATGAGATAATAATACCCTTTTACCTATTGCCAAAATTGAAATGTGTGCTCAACTCAATTCAACTCACAACAGTCATAATATAACCAGGCTTAACTTTTCATGAGTTTGAGTTAGCTCTCTTCTTCAAGTAGAGAAACAGTTATTTGCACTTTTCATCTCAACTCAATCCATCTCCTAAATGGAAAAGTGTGTCAGTGTCAATGCTAGTCAATCTTTTGCACCTGATTCAACTCTATTTCTATGATTCAAAAAGAGTGCGAATATCATGGCTCATTTTTTCCTCTTAAGTCAAAGACAAAAAGTGAAATTTGTTTGGATTTTCCTCCTTCATTCCCTTCACTTGTTTGCGTTTGTTTGCGCAACACCAACAACAACAGGAGAAACTACAGGTGTGGGTGTAGGTGATAATGAGAATTATGCATATCCGCAATTTAACATTCAGGATTTGGCAAATCTCATGGAAATGTTCCCAGAGTTTAGAAATTACGTCCTGGAGGTATTAAAAAATCATGCGGGAAAGGTGCTAGAAGAAAATGGAGGAGTTGTACAGGTAGCTGAGGGTAACGTGAGACGAAATACGAATACGAAATCGGAAGTCTCACAAGCTCAGGGACAAGATGTGAAAAAATTGGGGTGGGGATGGGACAAACCAAAGCTGGAGTATCACCCTCATCATGACCATCACAAGGACTATGGATACAAGAGTAAAGGATATGGTTGGTCATCTCCTGGTTATTTCGATTTGTTTGATCATTTCAAGAGCAAAGGTTGGTCTTGGTCTCCTCCGAAGCCATCTTATGACCATTATAAAGGCAAAGGTTGGAATTCTGGATATTCCCACGATCACCATCATCATCACCATGACCACCATAAAGGCTATGGTTACGGAAGTGGTTGGGGACATGATCACCATGGTGGCTGGGGACATGAGCTGTACAAAGATCCAAAATTCCATTACCAAGTCGGATACGACCTCGGCAAAGACCTCTCATGTATTCTAGGCTTCTTTGGATTAAAATCAATCAAGGACATTACAGTATACTCTGTCTTCACATTCCTTAAGAAACTCAAAGTCGTGTTTCTAATCATGACGGCCTTTAAGTTGGGGCTTTTCCTGTCGCCGTTTGCTCTTCCCATGTTATTCCCCATAATCCTCACAGCTTTAGCCGCAAAAATGATCCCTTTGATTTTGATTATTTGTCTGCTTATAAAGTTGCTCAAAACTCAGCTAAAATTCGGGCTTGGTGGGAGAGAGCATTGGGATAACTCATGGGGGTACGGATATAATGAGGGATCTCCTTTAGTTCAAAGGCCATATTCATGGAGACAAGGAATGCCAGTAAATCGTTTATTGAGTGAAATTGAGAATGTGACAATGAGTGTGGTTGAAAGTGAAAAATGTGTGGATGGGATTTTGTGTAATTTGGAAAGGAAAAATAGGAAAAGAGAAGGTTCTTTGGAAGCAACCACGAATTTCAAAGTGAGTAATTTTTACTATTACAAATTTTAAGATGTTAAAATAACATTTTGACATTTTGGTCAAAATTTGCAGTGAAACGGGTCGTACTTCTACGTTAAAGATGCATCAAGAAGAAAACACCAACTAAATCAAGCAAACACAACCCTCCTAAAACAAATCTTTTTTCAGAAGACTGAACAATCAGTAATTAAATTTATTTGAAGAATGTAAATAAATTGCAGTAAATTGTTCATAAATAGATTACATGTATAAATAAGTCATTTGAACTACATATTACTACAACTACAAGTCTATTTCCGTTGAAATGTTTAATTTAATGGTGCGTATGGTGCGATTTTTTACACTTGAAGTAAAAATACCAAATAAGTGGTGATAATACTGAATATGACAAGAATTAAATGGCGACTGTAGCAAAACAATCCAGCTGCTGAAAATGCCATTGGATTAGATGTATTTTCTGTAATAAATGCCACAGCAATATTTGCTTCACTCACCGTGATCACACTTCTCTCGCCAAAATATTTATTCCCCACGCCCTGCATTTCCACAACATCCGCCACCTTTTGTGCTTGGAGGAGTGCTTGTGACAACTTTGAATTAAACCTCAAGGATGTGTAGTGGACGTTCCCTAAACAAATCAACGAGACAAGTGAGTCTCGTCATGAAGATGGCTGCCATGATTGCAAAGACCGTCCATTCCAATGGCGTGTTCGCTTTAAGCAACATCGCGACCCCAGGCTGTTGTGACGATTGTGATTTCAAAATCTCTGTGAAATTTCCATTTCCAACTTGGTCTTTGCCCCGTTCCATCAAAAGCCCGAATGTCCAGATCAACATGTATTTTATCAAGACTATGAGAAAAATCATTAATCCTGTGTTTAAGGCCAAAACATGTCCAAACAGTCCGTTGGCCGCTTGCTGCATGCTTCTCACAGTCTGGAATTTATCCACTACAAAGATGATCTGCTGTCCTGGAGTCATTTCCTGTAAATTGGTAAAGTCCCTCCGACCACAAGGTGACGCACAATCAAACTTACCTGGGAAAAGGGNACATCGCGACCCCAGGCTGTTGTGACGATTGTGATTTCAAAATCTCTGTGAAATTTCCATTTCCAACTTGGTCTTTGCCCCGTTCCATCAAAAGCCCGAATGTCCAGATCAACATGTATTTTATCAAGACTATGAGAAAAATCATTAATCCTGTGTTTAAGGCCAAAACATGTCCAAACAGTCCGTTGGCCGCTTGCTGCATGCTTCTCACAGTCTGGAATTTATCCACTACAAAGATGATCTGCTGTCCTGGAGTCATTTCCTGTAAATTGGTAAAGTCCCTCCGACCACAAGGTGACGCACAATCAAACTTACCTGGGAAAAGGGCAGAGGGTGGGAATTCGCAATGGTTGTAACGTCGTATCTGCTCCAAGTAGTTTTCAAATTCCTTTTGGATTTTGCAATTCTTTTCGAAATTCTTATCTCCGGGTTTCAATGAGAAAAGGGCAGAGGGTGGAAATTCGCAATGGTTGTAACGTCGTATCTGCTCCAAGTAGTTTTCAAATTCCTTTTGGATTTTGCAATTCTTTTCGAAATTCTTATCTCCGGGTTTCAATGGAGCCGTTGAAGGATCCGTGGGAGACGTTTTGTTGAACGGAATTGAATTCAAGGGGAACTCTGAAAAAGCAGACACGTTCAAGTATAGTCAATTAACAAAGTTGAAAGCTACGATAAGCACAAATATAATTAATTTATGTGTAATTATTTCTGTTTCTTCAAATTCATTTTGGGATTAATTCCAAGTATTTTTGTTTTCTAAGTTGAATGTCGTGCATATGTAAATCGCATGTAAAAGTAGTTACATATGACATTATTTGTTATTAATAAAATACAGTTAACAGTTAATCTGTTGCTATTTAACCGTACCTCATATTTAAAAAAATCAGAAGCTTACCCAAAAACCGGAAACTCCAGTTCGCCATCACATCGTCTAGGTAACTCTGGATGTTCTCAATGACTCTACAGAAACAAGCAGCTAGAGAAATGCAGCAGACTTCAATGAATACGGTCACTGCAGTTTTAGCGACGCTTAGAAAGCAAAAGAAGAAACACGAACATCCAGTACAGCAGATTCGGATTCATTGTTTCCTTGTCCATCAGCCAAAAAACCATTTGACCCTGGCCAAACAAAGGATTACTCAGATAGCGGATGGTGATCATTACGGAAATGGTGACTCCGCAGACGCCGTGCATAATATACAATCGTCTAATGCGGTTCTTGATATATGCGTAGTCTCCAAATCCAGTAATTCCATTGATGTACTTCACCATGGATTCAATAAAGATGAGGATATCTCTTCGTCTGCAGGAGGCCATGCAAAGAAATACACCAGGAACAAGATTGGCGTAGAAGCCACAGACAATATCTGCAAACACTTTTAGACCTCCACCGCTATCTTCTATGATGTTTTTGTTAAGTGAATTCGAATCCGAGTCACAGGATTGAATAACAATTAAAATGGCTCTGATAATGGATGAGATGGAGATTACGAGAAAGCACATCATGACAAGGAAGAAACGGGCAAAATTGAAATATTTGTAAGGGGTCAGGATTTGACCCTCTTTGGAAATGAGACAGGGACATGTTCCAAGAATAAAATTTAATTTAACACAAAGGCCTCAAAAGCATTAGAAGGGAACGCCGTACTTCATCACTTTGAATTTGATGCATGATTGATAATCTAACTTTCTCAAGATGTTTCTCCAAAGAAGTGTCTCTGAGAACTGCTTCAATATATCTGTAGTAGTGTGACCTGAAAAAAAACTCATGTAGTCATTGCATGTCCATTTCACAATTACTTTAGGAGGTCATGTGCTTCATCTCTTCTTCAGCTGTCGTGACAACAAACAATTCTTTCTTAGAAAAGCATGTAAATATCAATTGCCATCTTAATTTCTTGAGGCAATTTGTCTAATTAGATTTTTCTTTGTAAGTTTGATCAAGGAACGGTAAAGTGATGCTGACGCACGTTACTCCTCGCACAGTTTCTTATACCTGGACAATTTATGGATTCATTATTGTATTGACTCCAGGAGAAGGACTTCCGGAATAAGTTCAAATACCGTTTCTTTGATTGGATTATACTGTTTGCACGCATCACAATGACCTCATATATCATTCCATTAAATTCTTACGGTCCGACATGAAACTCTTGCAAGAAATTTTGTAAACAAAGAAAGTTCGTAAATAAAATTATGCACATATCAATCCAGCTATGCCTGGAAATTAATTAATTAATTATTTTCTACTTTGGGTATAAAATTGGATCTAAAATCTTTTGAGAAGGCTACGCAATATGGATTTCACTTTTCTGAACGTCGACCCCTTCTTTACGACCGATGGGAATATTGAACCGCATACATTTTAATGAAAGATTACCTACATATTTGCCAAACTTTTAATTATTTTCCACCTTCCACATTTACTCTGGTTGTTATAAATAATCTGTTAGGATTTATACTTGCCGGTTGCATCAGATCCTTCATTTGATTTGATAATTGCTCAAACCTTTCATTTCATTCATAGATGGAATCAAGTTTGAAATTATACCTCCTCAAACACTACAAACAGTCAAATGCAAATGAAATGTATGATTGAATACATGTATTTAAAAAAAGACATTATATTCCAGAGAGTTTTATGCATTTCTAAGAAAAGCTTTACTTTGTTCCATTGTTAGAGCAGGTTTCCTATTGCAGCATGATATGATGATGAACATAGCAGAGCACAACAAACCAGGGAAGCTCTTCCATAATATGAGATGACAATTATGTCCCAAAATAAAGTGCTCTCATATGTGTAAACTCCCTTTATGACTCGACTCGAGTCAAAACAAACCTAACGAGAGGAAGCGTTCTTTATTTTTTTTAAAGAAATTTAGAAATGTAAATCAATGTTTAAAAAAATCTAATTTAATTTTTAAATAAAGATGGAAGGCTCAAATTCCAAATGCTTTCTCTGCTTGGAAAGCTGTGATTGCGTGGAAAATGGAGGATTTAAACGAACACTAGTCTCAATAACTAATTATTTGACAATATCATTGTCAAATGAAGACAAGCCATTATTATGTGATGAGTGTTATTCGCTCCTGGCGACATTTAATGAGCTATACAAATCACTTGAAATCGCCCGGATTAAAGTGAATTGTTGTCTGAAACAAATTCGAGAAGTAATGATTGAAGGTGATCGAACAGAAAGTGAAATGGATATTAATCTTGGGCGTTTGGCAGCCTTAAGAGAACGCATTATTCAAAAGAGTAAGTCATGATATTCAGTGAATTTTCAAAACCCAGCAAACAATTAAGGATTGATGATTACTACATGTCACGTTGTTGTAACCCATCATAGGTTTGTCACAACTAAGAAAATCGCAGCCCACAGTGCAAATTAAGAGGATGCGTTTCCTTGCAACAGGTCATGATACTGCATCATTAATTTCTAATGTTTCAAATCCAAAAGAAACTAAACCTACGAGTCACTTTAAACCAAAATCAGTTGCTGGGGAACAACCCGAAGAGAGCAACCCTAACAAAAAACTGCACCCATTACAAAAAAGGCCACTACCAGACCATATTAAGAGAAAAGGAATCATTTGGAAATATAATAGGAAGCAGCCGCTTTATCATTGTAATTCTTGTAAGGAAGATTTCCCATCTGTATTTTTGCCAACCCACAGAAAACATGGAAACCAAACAACTACGGAAGCAATTAAAGTTGAAGCGCCCCAAAGAATACGTTCCCAAAAATCTGAATGTAATGGTGACGCCAAGGTCGTAAAGAATGACGGTAAATCTAGTTCAACAGTCGTCGACAAAAGGTTTAGAAGAAAAGGGTCTTACATAATTACTGTAACAAAGAACAATGCTTCACCTGGAAAGAAATCGATTTACTCTTACTTCTGCCTGCGTTGTAATAAAAATTTCTCAAACGTAACTCTCCATCGCCGGACTTGCCACAAGGTAATTTTGGAGAAGTAGAATTGCTTCGCTCTGAACTCGATTTGAAAGGAAGTAAACGGAGTTTTTAAATTGTAATTTGATTTGTTTAATTCTGAACTAGAACGATTTGACTCCAAAACAACAGGGTGAAAAGCGAGAACTTGATCAGGATGCGGATTCATATTCTGATACGATGGACACTGCTCAAAACTTAGAATCCGAAATACTGGAAAGAAATCGATTTACTCTTACTTCTGCCTGCGTTGTAATAAAAATTTCTCAAACGTAACTCTCCATCGCCGGACTTGCCACCAGGTAATTTTGGAGAAGTAGATTTGCTTCGCTCTGAACTTAATTTATTAGAAAGTAAACGGAGTTTTTAAATTGTAATTTGATTTGTTTAATTCTGAACTAGAACGATTTGACTCCAAAACAACTTGGTGAAAAGCGAGAACTTGATCAGGATGCGGATTCATATTCTGATACGATGGACACTGCTCAAAACTTAGAATCCGAAATAGATGAAGTCAGTCAGGAAGACGACACTCCTCCTGTGCTCAGCCCCCAATACAATGACGTTAACGACAACAATTCTATTATCAATAATGCCAGAAGAAGCAATATTGCACCATATATAATTACTATAAGAAATCAAGATGAAGAAAGTGGAAAACAAACAAAAATTCGGTATTATTGCCTACGGTGCAATAAAAATATTTCAAACAAAACCTCACATAGTCGGGTTCACCAAAAGGTGAGAAATTTGATACATATTCTGATACGATGGACACTGCTCAAAACTTAGAATCCGAAATAGATGAAGTCAGTCAGGAAGACGACACTCCTCCTGTGCTCAGCCCCCAATACAATGACGTTAGCGACAACAATTCTATTATCAATAATGCCAGAAGAAGCAATATTGCACCATACATAATTACTATAAGAAATCAAGATGAAGAAAATGGAAAACAAACAAAAATTCGGTATTATTGCCTACGGTGCGAAAAAAATATCTCAAACAAAACCTCACATAGTCGGGTTCACCAAAAGGTGAGAAATTTGATTTTCTTGCTAATTTGTAATTTAGTCAATTGCTATTCTAATGTGCAAAGTGTACAAAAAATTGGAAAAATTATTTTGCTTAGAATGATTCTGCCACGATGGACGCTGACACCACTTCAAACTTGTTAGATGAAGTGAAAAGTGGAGATGTTCCTTTACTTAACCCCGCGATAAACGTTACCGACTCCGTTAGCAATGAAACTGAAAGTATCCCCAGTATGATCCCAACTACTGATGCAAAATGTAACGATGAACCCTACATTCCTACTGTAAAAGATAATGAAGAGGGTGAAAGCGGAAAGGGTGATGTGATTGCAGCCAAAATCCGACCGTCTTCATTGCCCGATCACATTTTAAGAAAGGGAAGAACTGTAAAATACAATCGGAAACAACCCCTCTATCATTGCCTGGGGTGTAGTCGTAACTTTGTGTCTTCACTATTACCCATTCATAGAAAACATGTGCCTGGGCAGGCAAATCAGTGGAACTTAAAACCAAAAAAGCTTGGACGGCCCCTCATTGCGCTACCTGATCATATTCAACGGAAAGGATCCATATTTAAATATGACAAGAAGCAATGCCTGTTTCACTGTTCGACCTGCAATAAGGACTTTATCGCCTCACTATTAGCCATTCATCGAAAACATTTGCCTGGATTCGAAAATCAGTCGAAATCAAAACCAAAAAAGCTTGGACGTCCTATGACACGTCCATTACCGGAGCACATTCAACGGAAGGGATCAGTATTTAAATATAACAAAAAGCAATCCCTGTTTCACTGCTCTACCTGTAATACGGACTTTATCTCCTCACTATTAGCTATTCATCGAAAGCATTTAACCCGGAAGCGAAATTCAGCCGAGTTCAAAACCAAAAAAGCTTGGACGCCCTCTAACACTCACATTACCCGAGCACATTCAACGGAAGGGATCAATTGTGAAATATAACAGAAAGCAAGGCTTGTTTCACTGCTCGACCTGTAATAAGGATTTTATTTCTTCAACATTTGCTATCCATAGAAAACACGTACCGGGAATTCAACAACCGCTTCCACAACCCGGAAAAGTGCGTAATCTCAAACGGTCTTTACCCGATCATGTTCAACGGAAGGGCACAATAATGAAACACAACAAAATTCAGCCCTTGTATCATTGTAACACGTGCGATAAGGAGTTTACCTCTTCACTATTACCTATTCATAGAAAACATGCGCCTGGATGTCAAAACCAACAAAATTTAAACCACAAAAAGCTTGGACGTCCTCCTACAAGCTCATTACCTGAGCACATCCAACGGAAAGGGTCAATATTTAAATATAACAAGAAGCAATGCTTGTATCACTGCTTGACCTGTAATAAGGACTTCATCTCATCACTATTAGCTATTCATAGAAAACATGTTCCAGGATATCAACGACAGGGATATATTCGTACACGGGTTTTGCCCGATCATATTCAACGGAAGGGAACAATAATGAAATACAACCGAATTCAACCCTTGTACCACTGTAGCGGATGTGAAAAGGACTTCCCGTCTTCACTATTACCTATTCATAGAAAACATGCGCCTGGGTTTCAAAACCAGCAAAATTTGAAACCAAAAAAGCTTGTACATCCCAGAAAAACGTATAATCTCAAACGGATTTTACCTGATCACATTCAACGGAAGGGGACAATTATGAAATACAACAGAATTCAACCTTTATACCATTGTACTGGATGTAATCGGGAATTTGCCTCCACACTATTACCTTTGCATAGAAAACATACGCCTGGGTATCAAAACCAGCAAAATTTACAAACAAAAAACCTTGCAAGTCCAAGAAAAGCGTATAATCTAAAACGTAAACTACCGGATCACATTGAAAGAAAGGGGACAACTATGAAGTACAACAGGATTCAACCCCTGTACCATTGCAATGCATGCGATCGAGAATTTCCTTCCATACTATTGCCTATTCATAGGAAACATGGGCTTGGAAAACAAAATCAAGAACCTTCAAATTCCTCAAATGGCACTAGTGAACTTGTGGACATTGATGAAATTCCATCCCAGTCCGACGAAACTTCAAGTTTTCATAGCCCTAGTCCCGCATTGGAAAATATGAAATCTGAAACCTTGGAAAGCATGCAGCTTCCCGAATATCAAATAGATGTCAAACATGAGATCTCAGAAAACAACTCCATTTGCATCTCCGATGTGAAAAGTGTCGCGGACACAGATTCTGTACCAATTGTGATGAATATGAACAATGGTGATGATGATGATGATGATGTTGCGAATTCAAAGTACGTCAGAGTTCCATACATCAACCTATTCATAGGAAACATGGGCTTGGAAAACAAAATCAAGAACCTTTAAATTCCTCAAATGCCACTAGTGAACTTGTGGACATTGATGAAATTCCATCCCAGTCCGACGAAACTTCAAGTTTTCTTAGTCCTAGTCCCGCATTGGAAAATATGAAATCTGAAACCTTGGAAAACTTGCAACTTCCCGAATATCAAATAGATGTCAAACATGAGATCTCAGAAAACAACTCCATTTGCATTTCCGATGTGAAAAGTGTCGCGGACACAGATTCTGTACCAATTGTGATGAATATGAACAATGATGGTGATGATGATGATGTTGCGAATTCAAAGTACGTCAGAGTTCCATACATCATTCCGATGGGAAACGAAGACTGTGATACTGGGAAGAAAAGGCGTTATTACTATTGCCTGCGTTGTAAAAAGGCAGTCACGAATACAACTTTACATCGGCGGACTTACCACACGGTAATTTTACATTTTTCAAAAATATTAGATTGCTTTAAGTAATTAATTAATTAATGAAAGATTTACATCGGCGGACTTACCACACGGTAATTTTACATTTTTCAAAAATATTAGATTGCTTTAAGTAATTAATTAATTAATAAAAGAAAACTATCTAGGATAAAATTTTTAAAAAATGTTTCTTCAGAACGAGAAAACAACAGAACGTCTTGAGGCACCCGACCCCATTCTGCCAGAGCCAGGAGAAAATGAAAACTGACATTGCTGTGGAAGAATTCAACTCCTGGTAAAGAACGTAAAATAAACATACCTATTTAGATACATTATTAAACTGACACTGTTGTGATTTAGATGACATAAGTTCAATTTGATTACTTTCCTTTGTAATACTTGACTGTTTGTCCGCATGTATTAAGTAAAGTACCGTTATTCGTTACAAGTTTAAACATTTCTCGCACTACAGCAGAGGAAGAATAAATTAAGATTAAAATCCATAATTAATTTGGGTTATTTGTTAGCTCAATCAAAAGTCTTATCGAGTCATACAATAAATTATAATCAACACAAGGAAAAATGCAATTTTAATGCCTGGTCATTTTGTGTAAGAGAGCATATTAATTACTTAATTTTCATTGACTTAAGTCAGTTTGACGATATTCGGTGATAGCAAATCTACGATTCCGTATTTTAATTTACCTATCTACTAGAACAACGATTTTTAAAAAAATCCGAATTGAACAAGTTGTTATAATTAATAATATCACAATGCAGCATTTCTCAAATCACGTAACATCTCAGCATACTTAATGTTAGGGATTTAAACAGGATTTATTTATTATACCTAATACGTCAACGGCATTCTCTAATTTGGGAGAAACTACGTGAAAATCCAAATAATTGTTTTGAAGCAAAATTGCGTAGCTATACAGACTTTTTGAATATCTCAGTGGGGCATCCTAATTATATTTGTCCCCCAATTCATCCACAACAAAGCTTTTGTTTACTTAACGAAGCGTAAAAAGTTGTAACAAACGCAAGGACGACATGTGAACACAAGATGTTATTTCTTTTTCTGGAATTTATTGTGTAAGCGCGTGAGAAAATTGTGGCTAATATCATAGTTCACTACAACTCACTCAACGGCATTAGATAACTGGAGACGTCGTGTACTGCCTAAGTAAATAAAATGATGCGTCACTACTCCAAAATAAACACTGAATGATTCATACTTAATGGTCTATAGTTTTACCACGTTATATAGCATGTACTTTGTAAGCTCACCTTAGATTTAGCATGAGCTTCGTTACTTATTCGATATTTTTGTTGTAAGCATGCCTCACACCATAACCTCTCATCAAATTTTATAAAATATTAGGAAACATATTTAATGTAAAACTGCTTCCACGTTTTGTTTAAACATTGCCTGAAAGTATTGAATTGGGTACGTTCCTCGAATTTCTTTAGAGCTTTCTATAGAAAGGTGAATCTGTACCAAAAATCCACACCTTCAACTTGAAAATACCCATTTTCTTTTTTCACAACAATTAATTATCGCATCAAAATCACTTTGACTTTGACACGAGGACCTTCCCTATTTTTGAATCTCCAACTGCGAATTAATTACTGGGTTCAACATTCCTCATGTTATGGTAAATCATAAATCTCCACAATAATATCCAGACACTTATGAACACAAAAATACTGTATTACATGACTAAATTATTAATTACTGGGTTCAACATTCCTCATGTTATGGTAAATCATAAATCTCCACAATAATATCCAGACACTTATGAACACAAAAATACTGTATTACATGACTAAATCTAATAGCAATTAGGCACACACGAGCCTTTGATTGCGTAAGCTTTCGCTGTCACTAATTCCTAGGTAAACTTACTCTTTGAATCAGTGATGGCATGGCCTTACGGGATGTCTTTTAACAATGTACCTGTTCCCCACGTGCGTGTTATGTGCTACCATAATATGAGGTGACCGAAAACAAACGAGGTCTATTTAAAATAGTAATTAAGTCTCCTTTGTAATATGTGCCTCTAAACAAATTACATAGATGAACACGCGTTATACACAATCCTATATCCTATATCACAATAGGATAAACAAATTACAAAAGAGACAGAGAATCTTTATAAAGGAACCGGACGACATTTTTTCCGGATTCATAATTTCATACGAAGTCAAAATGGTAGCTGTTGGCAAAGTTTATCAAAGGTTTTTCAACATTTTTAAATACACAGGTCATTTCCCATTTAGCCTGAATTACAAAGCATCCTCCATCTCTGGATTCTCCTCGTGGTTCTTCCAAACACGCTTTAACATAAACGCAATCTTAAATTTTTATTACATCGCGGTTCCTTGCATACAAACTTATAGATGTTTGAAAATCTACAACGACGAGGTAAAATTATTATTTTTAACATTTTCCAACTCAAGATCCTCAAAAATTGTTTCATTACATTTTAAAGATAATGTATCTCGTCACATCGTGCTGGGTCACGGGTTATTCACAAGGGGTGTTTGGTTATCACATCACCCAACTCTTAAATGGGAACAAAATTGTGGCGCTGCTCAGAAAAATCTTGATTTTCGAGAAACAAGTATTTGGTAAGTTTTTAAATCCTAAGTTCATTTGGAATCTTATGGATGTCAATGGAAAATTCTCAAGTTTTGAACTTCTGACATGAAAATATCACTTTGTCCCATTCCAGACGAATTTCCGGAATGTGAGAGACGCCACGCTCGTTCATGCAATTTCGTTTTCAACATTTATTATTTCATGTGGCTGAATTCGATTTTTGGTCAGTCTGTTCATTTCTTCTCGCAACCAAACTTCTATGGGTACATGTACTCCTACGTAAGAAAACCTGACACAGGACTCGCCAACTTTTACGAAGACCCATTTAGAATCACCTTATTCTCTACTCATGAGATATATGGGATGTTTCTTGTCTACGGGCATATAATTCTTGCTGATACGGTCACCCATCTGGTTTGTGATCTGTTGGAACAAGTCATGGTTTCCATGAGCTCATCGGAAGAGTGCCCCACCACAAAACGCAATTTCACTGACGTAGCCAAGCGGTACCGGGAACTCCAGCTCCTTTCTATGGAAATCAGTAGATGCTTTGGGAAGATGACATTCATGGTCACCATTTTCAACATCATGATCACCTGCCTTGCAATGTATGGTTGCATTCGGTTGATGGATTTCCTGCCATTCGAGTCAATGGTGTTGTTCTGGTCAAACGTTTTCTATCATAATTTCCGGTATATTGTTGGATGGAAATGCATGGCTAACGTAATGCATAGATCGGAAGATTTCCTAGCCTACTGGAAGATACACGTGAATACGAGTACATCGTGGACTTGGGTGAAGGAGAGAAAGTTAAATAGAAAAATTCTCCAGTCGCTGAGGAGAACTGAATATATTGTTGGATGGAATTTCTTTCCGATGAGTAATGTGTGTTTGCTTAATATTCTTTACATGACTACAAGCAATATTATTTTTTTCTTGGAGGCGGATGGTGGCGATGTAGAGTAACGTATTCATTACATTAAGTCATCAGCGGAGTATTGATTTCAATCGGCTTGTCCCTGTTATGCAGATGATAATATTCGAAAGAGGTCACGGATTGATCTCAAATTTGGAGCAAAGGTTCCTGGCATACTTGAGAAGACACCTATTTCTTTTCAGCAAAATCCTCATTTCAGAAATTTGGAAATTTTTTTGCGCGATAATTTATAGTTCAAGTAACAGAGTAGTTAAAAATGTTAATTAAGAGTAAATTACTATTTTGAATTTCACAAAACAATAACTTTATTATTAAAAAGCTACGTTGGCCGTTTTTGTTGAAAACCACTAGCACAGAACGTTTGGCTTTTATTACGTTACAATGAATTCGCTGATAATTTTTACATAGTGGTTTTCCAGCAATCAATTGCTTGTCAATGTTTAAGCTACAATTCATTGCAATTTAATTGTCTATTAGTCTTTGATGCAGCAAGTGGTATGAAAAAAGTAAATAACAATAACTTTATTATTAAAAAAGCTACGTTGGCCGTTTTTGTTGAAAACCACTAGGACAGAACGTTTGGCTTTTATTACGTTACAATGAATTCGCTGATAATTTTTACATAGTGGTTTTCCAGCAATGAATTGCTTGTCAATGTTTAAGCTACAATTCATTGCAATTTAATTGTCTATTAGTCTTTGATGCAGCAAGTGGTATGAAAAAAGTAAATAAATTTTTACTAATGATGAACTCCTCGGTGACTTTAAAGCGATCTAATATCCTAGCTGCTTGTTGCGGAAAAACTGTATATGCATGCAAAAAGCTTTGCAAAAGCAAGTTATTTTACAATCCATACCAATCCATTGCATATTACAATCCAATTTTTGTTTCCAGAGTTGGTAGCTTCATTTGACCAGAATTTCGCAATGATAAAAGAGCGTTTTTGCTAAAATAAAAGGTGTACATGCAGTTGTTCATAAACTTTTTTGTCATAAGAATCTACTTCTGTTTCTAATTATGGGCATAAGTACTTTGTCTTGCACAATAAAATATCCGACGACTTAAATAACGAGTTTAAAACTAGTAAAAATGAATTAAAGTTAATCCACTTGACGCTGTTATGTTAAAGGTTTTTACCTAGAAGTTAAATCATTATTATTATGTCAATTGTGTGGTCTGTAATTCGCAACACAAAATTAAACCTGTGTTTCAGAATGGATTACTGCAAACAAACTGAAATAAATTTAGTACTATTTTGTTGTAATAATTTCTAAGAAACTGACTTATTTGATGCCAGAGTGTAACTCGTTTATTCAACATGATTAGATTTATTGTTTAAACTTTAATGGTTAAAGTTTCCAACATTTTATCACAAGGACGCACAGATAAATATGAGATACATTCGCTTGGCTTAAGCATGACAAGGATTTTTTTGCCGACCATTTATAGATACATTTTTCTGAACAATGACAAGTAAATATGCACATAAGATAGCTTGTACAATTAAGTAATTTCTTAGAAGTTAGAAGAAATTTCTTAGAAAAATAAGTAGTCATTTCTGACCCATTGTATTTGACTAATTCTTTTTTAAATTTTCATAGTTAACCTAAAATATTTTTAAAAGGCCTTCAAAAATTTCATTGCATACAGCTGGAGTTACAAAAATGCAATTTTATATTTTTGGGTTTCTCTTTCTTTTGTTTGCCTGTTCTCAAAATGTCCGTTGTAGAAACAAAGCGATGTAAAATACAATTACCCGTTGTATGTAGCTCGATTGACTATCCCAAATACTCGTGCTCAACTTGCTGCTTCGTATGACGCAAAGAGAGGCCAAGTGTACTACACAAGTCTACTTGTTTCTCGGATATCCAATCGAGAAATAACAAAACTTTCAGCTTCCACTGTAGGCTCACAATTCTTTGGGGTAAGTAAAACGCATTATTAAGTTTTATGGACTGTAATCACCATTTCTTCTTTGTAGAAATATAAGGTGCAATTTTTGGTTCGCGAGTACCCCGAAATTCTCACTTGGGTTTTCGTTAACCAAACTTTTAACGAGACTGTGTATAATTCAAATGGTTTTAACTTTACAACATCAATTGGAACAAATCATGGGTGGCCGCACTATGCTTGCAGGGCAATCGTAAAAGACAAGCTGATGCTCGGGACTCACCAATCTCATAACACGTCAGGGTGCATATTAAGCCATAATGGAGGTAAAGATGTTTGAGATAAGTGATAAGCAAAGATAGATTGCCTTTTGTAAAATTACAGTTTAATTAACAATACTATTTGTTTACATTTTAGTATTTCACAACGTTAGCCTGTTTGAAGTTCTAACAATTACCATGGCAGGAGACATGTATGAGAATATAACTCATTCAGCTCATAATTATTGTAACGAAAATTTAAAATTAGGCTTACTACCCGGGAGGAAATGTTACTGGTAAAATAGAGCATTAAAAACTAATGTTGTTGTTGACTGCAGAAATGCTAATTAATAAAACTAATAAAAAGTCATTTGTAAGGTTGTTTGTTGTTGCAATTCCATCGCACAAAAAGTAATCTATTTTAGCGTAACCCGATTACAAAGAATATGTAGTTTTGACTTATTTACCCATCATCAGTGGAGAAATATAAATGGATACATCATGGCTACTTTCACCCGCAAAACTATTTCTTTCTCTGTAAAGAAAACAATGTTTCCATTTTTTCTCTCGCTCTGAGGTTTCTTTGTAAATGCAAGATCTGTGTGATGTAGATCCATAGAAGATATGTGTTTAACAATTGCATTCATCAAGTGAGAGCTTCCGTTTAAAAGGACACCCAAAAGGGTGTCCAGGGATTTTCCCACAAACGCTTTGACTTATTGAGGCGGAGTAAACGGAATGAATGATGTAAAGGTGGGATTTCATATCACTTTATGTGGGTTTTTGCTTTGGTGGGGATAGCCAAAAGCATGCGGCGAGAAATATTGGATAGATTTGAAAACATGCGGGAGGTCTCAGCTCCATGGTTATGTTATGAGGCTTTAGCTCCACTCCGTGCAGATGGAGACTTTACTATCATCGACTTCCTGCAATGGTTTCCAAATCAGGGGGTGATGTGCAACAGAGCCCATAGTGTATAGGTGACACATGTATGACTGGGTCGTACGGCGGGAAATTTAAACTGCTCGACGTTTCGGCAAATCTGCCTGCTTCAGGAGCTAAAGATGTTGAGTTGGAAATGGTGGCGCAAATTAGAGTTGGCAAAATGAGTTGGAATCGTTATTTACGTTTCAAGGACTTATTGAAATTAAAGAGAAAATTTGAAAACGTTGCATGCATTTACAATTTTTCCCCCAACGAATTCCTTGAACGTGAATTTTAGACTGTTTTGATGTCACCGGTGAGTTTTTCATCGTTAAAAACTTACAGTCATGTATTATTTGCTGTATCAGAGTATTCAGTATATTACCTTTTTTGCTACCTTAGTCATATTGAGACATAGTACATATTGAGACATACCTAACAGAATAACATACATTTAAATTGTACAATAAATATCCAATGACTCATTGCTGAAACATTGCCAAGCAATTGAGCACCGACCATTGTAAATTATCAGTATCAGCTAATCATTGTACTAAAACACGTCAAACTTTCATTACCGATTGTTTTTCAGTCTATTCATAGCGCAGACTTTTAACTGTTCAATCGATACATTGATATGGATCTGATTAACTCAATCTA
Source organism: Seira musarum (assembly GCA_027743895.1). Taxonomy (NCBI): domain Eukaryota; kingdom Metazoa; phylum Arthropoda; class Collembola; order Entomobryomorpha; family Entomobryidae; genus Seira; species Seira musarum. The sequence goes on from JAHZMX010000289.1 coordinate 19,077, forward strand.
ACCCACACAATTCTATGAGACTGGACTTCGCGTATTCCTTTACGTCAATCACATTCTGTTTGTCATCGCTTCGCATCCAACGTTTTTGTAAATACCGGTCCAAGTCAGTTGGAGATTACAAGTCTTAAAAAATATATGAAAGGGAATATGTCCAAAATATTATCTCGCTTTTAAGTTCACCCAAGCCAGCTACCAAGTAAAAAACAAGGAAATTTAGTCGTCCAATTACTTTAGCAAGTAAAATAACCAAGGAGGCTGGTTTACGGGTTAATAATGTAGGTTCTCGTATTAGACAAATACTCAAAACAAAATAGGAAGTTAAAAACAGTATTAAATACACACAGATTATGCACATTAGTATACCGACACTTTACTAGAATAGAACTAATTCTGTACCCCTAGCATACAAACAAAAAAGTCCAAACGTTTTTCTGAAAAAATACTCTTCAGGACTTTGATATTAATGAAAGTATTATCCATGTCTTTCTAAGTCTACCCAAACATTTGAATCTCCCTCCCGCGAGTTTGAATTTTATAATTAACGTGCGTCAGAATGGCACAAAAGAAACGGAAGAAGATGTTATTCAATATGAGAAAGTTAGTTTAACCGACGCATTTTCTCTATTGTTCTTCAAAGCCGCTCATACTTCTGCTGCAGTTAATATGTAAACACAGTTTCTGTGGGATAAGTACGGTATGTCCAAGGCCTGTAGAAAGAAGGACACATTTTATCAATCCATGGATACATTTGTATGTATGTATGTATGTATTTCACGGGTGGGATTGCCATATATGTATACGACAACCCCAGCGTTGAATTCAATCGAATGAATTATTACGAACAGCCCGTATCCAACACTGATATGGATATAA
>JAHZMX010000290.1:0-11677 GCA_027743895.1 Seira musarum
AGAAAAAATTACTCTATCAGACAGTATGACTGAAATATGCGGTTAGGGGGGGTCACTTGGGGCCCTTCCCTTGTAAGAACTTGTACCTCATTCACAAGCCTTTCAAATTTACTACCAAACGTATCAAAATGCTATTCTTTTCATTTAAATTTCAACTTGAAATTAAGTTGTAACTGTCCTTTGATATCTGCCAGTACAGGAAATACCAGTACCCAGTGGAATTGGATTCTCGACAATTGATTATAAAATTGCACTTCTCGGACCAATAAGAAACGAATTAAAATAGTCATTCCAAATATTTAATATTTAATATCACTGTCGGCTGTTGGTAACAGGTAAACTACGTTAAAGTTAAAATGCTCATAATTATAAACGTTCATTTCTATCAGCGCTATTATAAATTTCTGGATATATTCAATTCCATTTTTGCCATTCGAGCGTGGAATTTAATGATTTTAAAATTGCATTAAGAATAACATAAATCCATTACAATCTTTTGTGATGTGAATTTCTATGAAAAAATCGGGAATCTCACCATCGCACTATCACAAATAATTCGCGTATTTTTATAACTTAATGGAACAGTGACCACCAAGCCAATTGAAAACGAAAGTCATAGTTCCGAACATGTGCCATCTACGGAATGTAGCAATTGCGATGTGCAATGTAAATTTCATTATCGTCGAAGTACCCAACAAACAAATAAACATATACCGAGCATGCGAGAGAAATACAAATTGCGACCCTGATTTTTTAGACAAAATATGCCATAAGAATTTATTTCTCCAAACTTCAATGTGACATAACAAAACGTATTTTAAAAAATAAATAAATATTCAAATACATCCGTTATTCCCAATACGTAGTCAAGAAGTTTCAAAAAGTGTTTTCATTTAATCGACTTTCATTATCACAACTCCAACTGACATTATCATTTTTACGTTATCTGATTGTGATTGTGGTTATGTAACGAATTTGAAAAATCAACAAACAACTTAATACCTGATAAGGTGTGTTAAGCCAAAGCTAACAAAAATGTCTGAAAAAATGGATTGAATGGGACTTTGATTTCGCTGCAACACCAAATGAGGATTAATAAAAAATAATGGCCAATGATAAATCCGATCCAGCAGAATTTTTGGTGTCAAGGACAGGATAAGATTACTAAATCCATTATTCCCAAATGCATGAATTTGTAGAGCTATAACAATGGTTTGTAGCAAACGAATTTTGTGGATTAAAATTCATTAGTAATTGCTCGTTAATTTCAGTTTTGTTAACAGCTTTGCAACTTTAAAATTGTTGTACACCATAAAGTTAATTCCGTTTTTTTAATGGAGGCAAAGACATGAATCTGAAAGACAGGATAGAATCCGGACCCGATTATCCGGTCAATACTTTAACGATTGACTCCTGCTTCTAAAGAGATTGAATGGCTGCTTGACGGGTTGGATTTGGTAAAATCAGGAAAATTTATGGAAAATGCGTCAACTTTTCCTCACTCCTAAATCCATTTTACTCGTTTTTTAAATATTCCTCTTACTCTATTTAACATTTTGCATACTGACTCGACACAAGTTTTCAAAAACTTTTGGTTCTATTGAATACATAATATTCATTTACTGATTATTATAAATAACGGAGGAATTACGAGAGAGAAAATCTACTTATGCAAATCAGATCTGACACTTCATGGTTTTTTCTGTCCTGAATGACTGCCAGGTCAAAATATTGAATGCTACAAGAGGCGGAAATATTCCCCTTCACAGGTAGCATGTACGGGCCCTGTAGTTAACTTTCATTCATAAATGTTTAGAAATCTAGGAATATTTGTTGAACGTTAAGTGTCCTTAATTACAAGTTTCTTTGAATATCCATTTTTTTTCTTCATTTCTATCTCACTAAATAATGGTGCATTCTTTGACTTTCAAAGAATTTTTGAGCATTGTTGTTACTATCACGTTTGCGAAATGCAGGCAAATAGTGTGGGCGGATGGACTACATTTTGTTCAAAAGCTTGCATAAAGTTCAATGTATATGCATATTATATAATTATTTAAGTACGTACATTCATAATCGTAATAAAATTAATGAAATGAGCTATTTGCTTCATATAACTACATTCATTCATAATAGACCCACATTAATTTTACAGGGGTGGCCTAGTTTTTGAACTTCTCGCACCTGCACAAAATACCTCTAAATTCTCCACTAATTTCATCGAAATCAATGACAAATTCCATCCAAAATCAAAACGTCGCTAATAAAATTAATATTAATTCATAAAATTAAATAAATCAATTGAAATTTACCCTTGATTTAAATCATTTTCCGTATCCTCAATCCACAACCGAACTTGCAATAGATTTCCATCTCTGCACCATCCCGGTTGAAAAGCATTTTCCATTTTAAATCACTCACAATTTTAATTTAATTCACAGTTCAATAGTTCAACACCGTTAACTAAAATCCACAAATTTTGAATGACCTAATTTTTCATTTTCCACAAATTTCACGAAAATTACGATTACAATTCATATTTGCACTCATCCCAATAAATATAATCACAATTACAATTTAAAAATGCACTTTAATTATCACATTCACATTATTTTCAATACTTAATTGCACTTAAGTTGCACATTTTTTTTGAAGGTGTAATAACCGAACAAAACTCACATTTTTTTCACATGATGGATTCCCCGAAAAAAATTTCTCCACTGTTTATGCTAATTTTAAAGAACACATCTCAATCTGAATTCTCAAAAAAAAATCTCATCATTAAAACAACATCAAATCTCACATCCTCCAATTCAGTCAGAATATATTTTTTAAAAGAGGAGGAGGAAAAGACAGGAAGTTTTTAGAACACATCTGAATTCTCAAAAAAAAATCTCATCATTAAAACAACATCAAATCTCACATCCTCCAATTCAGTCAGAATATATTTTTTAAAAGAGGAGGAGGAAAAGACAGGAAGTTTTTTTTTCTTCTTCTCCCTAAAAATATTTCGAACATGAACTTATGAAGAGGAACATGTGTAGATTACACAGTACAATTGTGAATTGTGATGATGTGATTGTAGTACTTTTGCTTGCATTTACCTAATGCTAAAAGAGTGAGTCCTACCTACAAAAACCTACATGAGCTACGGGTGATCGTGAGTCGTGAGTATGTTTATGTTTTTGATGAAATGACTATGACTCCACACATGAACGAAGGAAAGAGTCAGCTCATGAAAGTGAAAAAATAAATAGGAAGGCAAGACAAGACACCCCGATTCTATGAATGTAGTTGTGATTGTAATCATTTGGCTGATCAGATCTGAAAAAGAAGACTTCACCCAATTACTCAATATTGACTAGAGACCAGAGCCAGAACCAGACACAAGTCAAGCTACAAAGCTTGTGGAAATGGAAGAAGAATCATAGGTAATCGTAATCACAATCATTTGGGAATAATGTGAATGAGATCATGCAGACTTGAGGCGATGGTTATGGTTGTAGTTGTAGACCATTCACATTCAGAGTTTTTTGGAACACGAGTCAAGTCATCATTTAAAAGTAATTTGCTTGAGGTTCGTTTTGTAATTTTTGTATTTCATAGAGGAGCTCTGGTTTGCGTTTGGTTTGTCTTGTCCTGCCAAAATGATAGGAGTTGGAAAAGGGGAAAGTAAACTGTTGATATTGCTGTTTTGCTGGTGATGTTGATGACGATGATTTTGGATTTGGTTATGAGTCCAATCCAAGCTGGTTATATTGGACATACTCTTGAGCTACGGATTTAAAACGGTAGAGATTTATCTGCAAAGAAATTTAAAAAGTTTAACCAGAAGTCACTTTAATAAGAATGGCGAGGTTATGGGGAAACCTGAGACAAATAATGGGATAACTTTTACTGAAAATTAAAAGCAATTTTCTAAACTATTTTTTGTCCAAGAAATCTTTAATCATTTCATTACGGACGTCGGACACCGGCGCCATCTTTTTTTTTAATTCAGGTTGCATTCATGTATCAATTCAATTATTTCCACATTCAAATCGTGCCTAACGGATTTTCCTAAATCCTCCTTTATAACATAAAATCTTTTAAATAATTCAATCCGTTGATATTTCCCTCCATTTCATTCTATTTCTCAACCCGACCAATATATCGAAAACTTTAACTGTGCGTTCGACTTATGTACCTTATTTGTAAGTACTGAGCATTTAGGCATATCTTCGAGTCATCAATTAAGGAGGAACAAGGTTATGCAGAAAGTAAGTCTGTGCGTGACGTGATTGTGATGTGAAGTGATGATGCGGTTGGTTATGTAATAGTAAAATAGCAATAGTAGTGGTAAATGCTCACACACTTTTCTTCTTCTTCTTCTTCTTCATTCTGGCTTGGCTTTGGCTTACTGGGTTCATTGGAAGGATTTTGGATTGTCTACTCTTCATTTTCAAGTCAAGACAAGCAAAGAAGCTAACCAAAACCAAAAGGAAGAGCAAATGATGCATACATAAGCAAAAGGAATTACGATTCGTTTGGAGTTCGAGTTCTGAAATCAGAAATGATGTGATGTACGTGCACATGGGTTTTTACCGGTTTCAATGAGTTACGGATTTACTCAGAAAAATTTTTCCTGTTGCACAATTTAAATTCTAATGCCCAAAATAACGGATTGGTAATCATGACATTTCTGCCGTTAATTACCGGCAGTCGGCGGTTTTATGAGTAGTTCGAAAGCATTTTTCTACGGCCCATTCCATTTCCTTTTTCCAGCTAAAGCCCATTTGCAGTCTCTGTTTAAAAAACATTTGAAATCTCGAGTGGTTTGGATTGGAGTGTAACCGTCGTCTCGAGCAGGATTTTGTGAAGGAAGGAGCGATGCAATAATAACTGCTCTTGCTTTTGTGTTGTGTAGCTTGCTTCGCGCTTGTGTAGGTGTAAAGCTTATTATGTCCATGTAATAAGTATTTAGGGTGAAATCTAGGTTGGTCTTTGGGCGTATAGCAAACTTTCGAAAGGATCAGTGAATCATTGCAATGCAATAATGTTTTGAAGTCTGTACAAATGATTTCATGATTTTCATGCAATGCAATGCAAATACTAGTAGGTTTTTATTGCATGAGGTCTCATGTTGATGCCATTAAATGTTTTGCATGAATTAGTTTATGAAGGTAGTCGACAGTTGAGTTCATAGATTTCCTCTAATGATGATTCTATAATTATTCTGAATGACTTTAAGATTATGATTCCCTGATTCGATTGCTATTTATAATGAATGGAATAAAATTTTNCATTGCAATGCAATAATGTTTTGAAGTCTGTACAAATGATTTCATGATTTTCATGCAATGCAATGCAAATACTAGTAGGTTTTTATTGCATGAGGTCTCATGTTGATGCCATTAAATGTTTTGCATGAATTAGTTTATGAAGGTAGTCGACAGTTGAGTTCATAGATTTCCTCTAATGATGATTCTATAATTATTCTGAATGACTTTAAGATTATGATTCCCTGATTCGATTGCTATTTATAATGAATGGAATAAAATTTTATATTATTCTATTAATAAGGCAAAATTCAAAATCCAGCTCCAACAATAATATCACGTCAAAATTAAGTACAAAACAGCTTTTCCAATTTTATGAAATCGATTTTAGCAAAAAAAAGTTGCAAACAAAAGAAAAGAAAGTTCAAGTGCGATTTGATTGACTAAAGCCGACAGAAAACGCCTGTCTGGGGTACGGGGAAATATGAGATTCATTTAGAATCCAGATTGTTGGAAAGATAAATACATTTGAGATGAAAAGGAATACGCAGCATATAATAGTTGCATGTTCTTAATCTCCTTAAAAGCAATTTCCATAAGACATCCGCTAAAATTGAGAAAATGTGCGAATGTTTCCTCCATTTTAAACTAACATTTAACAATTGAAATAGAATAATGTTCTTCCAAAACTCCCTTCCTGAAAAATATATAGGCCTTGTCCAGATAAACTTTTGTTTTTACGGTTTTCGTATTAGTCATACAACATGTAAATGAAATATGAAGTTTGATTTAGAATGAATTAATTAATTAAACTAGTGAAAAAATAATTGTCCACGAAAAAAGGATTCTGATCATGAAATGAAAACACTGCACTGCATTGCGCATTTCATCTTGCATTTGCATCCGTTTAGGGGACTCTTTGTGCAAGCATCATATTCTCACAATGCCCCATATTTTTGCATCTGCTCGCCCGCGGTGAACGAACAAAAGTACCAAAACAAACCTAAATGCAGAGGAATCGCGTGAAGGGAAATCGAAAGTAATCATGTTTAATTAATTAATAAATTAATTAATGAGTAAGAATCAACGGCCAGGTCAATATGTGTATTTTAATTTAATTGAGTGTGTTAATATTTATTTCTTAATTTTAAATTAATTTTAAAACAAGGCCAAGTCAGAAAAAAGTTTTCAAAATGAATAAAGAAGAGACTCCCATTTCCAAGTATCTCGCAGGCCTGGAGAGAAGACAGGCACTGTTGACCCCATCACCAGCACCTGATACTGCTGCGATAATTAGGAAAATTAATTTTGAAGACACATTCTTCCATGACCAATCTGTGCTTCATTATTCGTCGCCATCACCGCGTCCTCCGGTGGCTACGGCAGGTCGATCATCATCAAGTCAGGCGATGAAGAGGAAACGGTTATCCATTTTAGGGGAGACGTTAGAGGATGAGGAGAATAATGATAAGAAAATCAGTAAGGATAAGATTGATAAGAGTAGTTTTGAAATGAGTTATTCATGGTAGTTGGTTCAACGGTAACGGTTTTTGTTTACTCTTCGTACTTGTAGGTGAGCTGAGTCGTCTTCTTCAGAAGACTCAGGGAGAGCTTATCGAAGCCCGGGCGTTGAACACAAAACTGGAGCACCAGATATGCCAAATTAAGAGTTCCAATTCGGAAAGGCTTTTGGGGTTTGAGAAGTCCGAGAATGAGATGAGGATGAAAATGAGGAGCAACAATGACCAGGTAGGGAGGGATTGCGATGGTTGAATGATTATTGTGAAGTCATTAGGGCTCGATGTTATGAGTTAATGATTCTATTCTTGCAGGTGGTCCTTCTGAAAGAGCAGGTGAACAAATTAACGAAGAAGGAAGAGGAACTTCTGGAAAGATTACATAAACAGACTGAGTTGCACTGCGAGAAAGTGAAGTCGATTGAAGATAAGCTTTCAACTTTGGAGACTGAGAACTTGGAGCTGAGGAACAAATTCGAATCTGTAAGTTTCTTTTAAATTGATAACTCGAACAGATTATCCACGTTTAATTATTTAACGGCTGTTCTAAATTAGGGATCTCTTCGACAAACGGACGAACTCCGAAAGCTAAACGCCAGTCTTGAAGAGACAGAAATGGGCGCTGAGAAATGGGTAATGGAAACCCAACTCCTCCGTGATCAGCTCGACCTTAAGGAGAGTCAACTCCGGAAGTATCAGGATGAACTGAAGGATGCCCAAGTCACAATTTGCAAATACAATGAGCTCAAGTCGAAATATGAATATGTAAGCAGTTCGGCAGGAGTTTCAATCGAGGAAAAAGATGAGAAAATCAGGTACTTCGAGAACCTTTATGCGAAGCAGCAAGGAGAGAACATCAGCATAAAACAAAAGATGGATAGGGTGATGGAAGAAAATCGATTGTTGAGATCGACAATGAATAAAGAAATGCTTCTAGAAGAACAAATCAGCGCTTACGAAGAAGAAGTTAAAAAATTGAAGGCGTCTTTGGAAGAAAAGGCTGTGCTTGAAGCTGATAAGGAAGCTTTGAATGGTGAACTTCAGTCGTGGAAGTTGATGGCATTTAAACTGGATCCTGATTGTACGAACTCGACGAAGTTCGAATCGTATATAAGAAAAATGCAGAACCAATTGTTGGAGGCGAAACATGAGAATTCCACTCTGAAACTTACGTAAGTCTGCTCCTGCTTTGATTAAATTATTATTAATCGATATTGTTCCCCATCCTGACAATATCAATGGTCTCAGCTTGTCTGCGGTCAAGGATATTTCATGTCAGACGTGGTTTTAGAATATCGTAAATGAAATTGCATCTCTTCACACGCAGAACTTAAAGACAAAATGTTCTTTGCGTTTTTGCACGATGCTACAACTCAAATCCATTTTGAATGAATTTATGAAGAACCTGAAAAATCACAATTATTTGACTGAAGTTCCATTCCATTTCTTGTTTTTTTTTCACAGGGTCAATGATCGGGATCGGACTATTGCCAAGAATCTATCTGACTTGCAAGGAATACAGAATCAACTAAAGACCCTCTCGATAGAAAAGGATAACTTGTCACAGGAACTGAAGAAAACGACTAAGCGATTGACTTTGGTCACTAAAGTAAGTATCGTTTGGCTACCTGCTGAAACTTAAACTGAACTGATGTTAAAATAAAACTCATTCCAACTTTTTTATTTAATTCCAGGATCGAGATGGCCTGAAAGAGTTAAAGGAATCATACGAACAGGAATTTGAAGGACAAATATCGAAACCACTTCAAGAAAGAATCAATCAACTGGAAGGAACCGTCGCCGAGTATGAAGCAATGATAAAAGAAGATCCATCCAATAAAAAGTCTTGTGGGGACTGTGAGAAGCGAATGGCTTTAATTTCTGAAATACGAAGCGAGTAAGTCTTCGAATTTGTGAAGGCATGAACCAAACGTAAAAATTGAAATTCAATTACATTTTGTTTCTTAAAAGGCTTGACCGTCTAAAATCTGAAAAAGCGGAAATGGAAACACAGATGGGCATGAGCATGAGTATGTCTACAACGATGGCCACAGGTTCAGAGACCACAGACCTTGGAGATACTTCTGGAATGAAAATTGTTTCATTTGGAATGAACCCTTCCGTCTTGTCAATGGACGCTCGATTGAAGGAGGCCATTAAGGAGAATGAAAAGCTGAAAGAGAAGATTAAGGAGCTCGAGGAAAAATCTTGCGCTGAGTATTCATCGTTGGGAGGATCGAGTGACGCCCTTAGTAAGTTAATGATGTAATATAATTGCTTTGAATTTTGATTGAATGTTCATCGGTCACTGGACAATCTTAAAATGTTTTTACTCTTTTCAGGAGAGTTGGAAGAACGCAACAGAAGTTTGGAAAGACGATTCGATATCCTCAGCGAAGCATATGATTTTGAAACACAGCAATTGCAGCTTATCGTAAATAAACTGTGCGGATTCAACTTTACTCTTGTGCGCGAGCCAAATGTTCAGATCAGGCTTGCCAGTGTATACTCACATGAGAGGGATGACAATTTTATTTTTCAGGTAAAATTCATTTTTAGAATTCCTAAAAATTTTCACTATGAATTTCATTTGTAATCGTACTGATTTTTTTAGGAATCGCCAAATGGTGACATGCTCCTCCTTGAATCACCTATCCTTGACAGCTTTAGGGACGACATTGACCGCTTCCTAATACGTGACGGCTCCATCCCAGGTTTCCTCTCTTCCGTAACGATAACCTACGTTCAGAATCAAAGCTCCCGAAACGCTAGTCATCATCAACTTCCCTCAAGCCAACAAAGTGCTAGTGCAAGTGTGGCTGAAGATGAAACAACAGCCTCGGTCCGTGATCCACGTGAAGTTCAAATCCAAGTCACGAGGCAACGACATCCAACCGCCCACGACATACGATGATGACCCGGAAGAAGAGGAACCAGAGTCACCTTCACCTCCACCACCACCAAGAAGAGGACAAATTATGAGGGCTCCACCTAGGCCACCTCAACCACAGAATGATGATAGCGATGACAGTGATGTGATCATGATTGATTGATATGAATTCAAAGATTCAAAAGACGGACTCTGTCATGTTCATCCAGTGCTGTTGTTTAAGATTTATTAGAAATAGTGTAAGTTTGATTGGAGTTCGATAGTTCTGTTCAAGCTAAGCAGTGACAAGTACATTTTCTTTAGACTTACAATAACAATGGTACGTATTTTTGTACAGATGAAATTGAATAGTTCTACTCAATTAAGTAAATATTTAGCCTATTTTTTTGTATCATTTCGATATATAAAATATTTACATCGAATTGATTCTTTGTTCTCATTCCACTTCCATCCCATCCATCTGACTCCCCTTCTTGCCGGAAATAATTGCCTTCTTCAGACATGGCATTACATCTTTATCCAATGATAGATCGTCGCCGTTTATTTCGAATTCCCTAAGTTGATCCAGAGTCATCTTCATCCATGATAGATTTGGAAATTTTCGATTTATCCATTGGCGGTGGATCACCTCAATGATATGCTTCAAATCCGCTGGAGAGGGTTGAAGAACCTCCTCCTGAAATTTGCTAATGATCACATTCGTGATTTCCGGGTCGAAACTGTTGCTGAAGCCTTTCCTTTTGGCGTAATGTTCCAATATTTTCGTTTGCTCTTCTACATCCGGAAGTGGAATATTGATAGTTAAATCCATTCTTCCCTTTCTGATCAATGCGGGGTCTAGAAGTTCATCGTAGTTCGAAGCCAAAATGACTAGAATATTGCCTGGCTCCACGTTATTAATTTCAGTCAAGAGGGTCGTGATGAGGGACGTACAGAAGGAGTTGCCAGATCCAGATCCAGCTTCCCTTTTTCTACCGAGGCCATCCGCCTCATCGAAGAAAATGACTGAGGGAGCCTTTTCTGCAGCCACTTTAAACAGATTTCGAATGGAAGCCTCCGTCTCTCCGATCCATTTGCTCAGGCATCCTCCTGTCTCCTGAAAGTAGGAGGTGTTTGCGCGGTGCTTCCTTACTTCTGTCACGATCGCATCAGCTATACAAGTTTTTCCTAATCATAAATTATACTTTTGTTAATTACAATTTTTGGAATTGGAATCCATTTTGTTAATGTAAAATTCCTACATACCCGTCCCGGGTTTGCCTGTCAGAAGCAATCCTTTTGGAATCGCCATATTCAGAGCTCCTGCATGCGAAGGCCTTGCGAACGGTCCCACAACTTGGGTCATGAGGTCTAATTTAATTGCTTCGATTCCCACCAAATCCTCAAAAGACGACTGTGGAACCCTATTGTGCACAGGATGGTTTGCAACGCTCGTCGCGGAGGTGCTGGTACTGACTGAGCGGACCAAGGTTTCTCTAGTTTTGAGGATGATCTTCCGTTTAGGAGGCTCATCTACCGCTTCTTCATCATCGGAGGACAATGATTCTTCTGGGAATGCCTGAGGGTCATCCTCACCGGGTAACTGCTCCTTCCGTAGTTTCTTTGGCTTCTTCGCTACATTCTTTTTTTCTTTCTCTGCCCTCGGGGTCGAGGTCGCCGTTGAGTTGAAGGGTGTTGCCGGGAGAGTGTTGCTCACCCGTCCCTGTGCATTTCTGGGTCTTAGGTGATATCGACCTTCGAGATGATCTTCCTTGCTTTCCTCAGACATTCCAGGCGAGGATGACGAATTGGTTAGTTCAGTTCAGATGATGGATGGGGGTGGGAGGGAGGTTTGGAGGTTACGTTAGTGTGATGGATAGATTGTGTTACAAATTCAAAGCAAGAAATACTTTTAAAAAATGCTACAATTATTTAAGGGGGCGCTCCGTTGGCAACATAAAAAAAAGAATTATCATAGAAACAAGGAATAATTTTAAGCTCTGTGTGGTTTCCCCCGCGCTGCAAAATCCAGC
>JAHZMX010000292.1:0-38569 GCA_027743895.1 Seira musarum
CCCAGGAACCTTGAATATAAACACATTGCGTGATACTGATCAAACATCAATCAGCATTAATTTTTGATAACTTAATCTATAACCGCCTGCATGCTTCATGTGGTTGCATGCCTAAAAATATCACTGTTAAATGCCAAATTAAAATGGATTTTTATTGAACACAATAACAGCAACGGAATATATTCCATATAGACATGTATTTTTCCTTGATATGCACAAGTGGAGCTCGTATGAATTACGGGTCGGAATTTGAGATTTATTTACTCAACATATTAGCATCTTCAATACTGTATTTTACAAACAAGATTTTTAGGACCTCAGGCCAGACCTGGCGAAACAAGAAAGAGAAACTGAACCCAAAACCCATTCATCCCTATAAGCGATCCTGCATTTTCACACATGCATGAAATGAGACTGACGATGAGACATGTGCGCAGATTTTCTGCATGCGTTTTTTTTTGTTTCAGGTTTTAGGTTTGAATCCACTTATGTGTACTTTCCATACACGTCATGGGATGAAAATATGAGAAGATTCAGAAAATTCGTAGAATTCGTATTATGCCTTGAATAAAGCCGAAATCTCTATTGAAGTACAACGAGATACTTTTTTAATCTTCTGGTCTGGTCTCCGTTTATGAAAAAAAAACTGGACCTGTTTGATTGATCGGATGAATGGTCAACTCACTTACAACATTCTTTTCATCAGCAAAAGAAATAAAACTGCATTACAGTTTAGCGTAAAGATACATTCTTAACTGTTTTGAGTTGACTTCCCTCTCTCAAGTTCAACTTCACAACTGAAGTATTCGGTTTCTTAATTAAGTGTAGATTAAATATTTTCGAGAGCTTAACTAAATTAAATTATTTTCAACATAACACGCTCCAAAATGGAATCCACGGAACAAACACACGCTCATTCGGAACCGACGGCAGAAAATCAAAGCCAAAACCCTGAAAATGGCAATTCAAAATGTGATTCAAGTGATACAGCCTCCATCTGCTCAGAAAAGATTGTGTCTAACGCTGCATCAATAGACGTAATAGTTCCAAACTCAAAGGAGGAAAAAGTAGATGAGCAGAAAACTCAATTGGGTGAAAAAGATGTGAATTTTCTTGTGAAATTTTTCCAAAGGAAAACTAAAGGATTAAGTGCTACACAGACTGCAATTTTGTTCATATTTCCATTCGTAGAATTTTTTGCAGGTAAATTAATCAATTAACTATATAATTTCATTAATCAAGTCATTCGCACTCTTATGCAAAAACATTAAATCCAATCTGGTCTTCGACTATGTTCAGTACACAAAAATTTTATATGTAATATTATTTAAGTACATAATTTGAAATTCTGGAAATCTTATGATGGAAGGTGAAGTTGTCAACAAAGGGGTCATCCCCCTAGAGTAGAAGACGCAGTCCGTTTTTAATCAGCATTCACGTACTAAAGCGCGTGCATCACAATCTTTACTCATCTTTCACCAAGTGTAGCAATTCAGAATTCAACTGGATTTTTGCTATGTATTAAAGTCAAAATCGCAGACTTGCTGAAGATATTTAGTTGAATAATTCAACTTTAATTGTGCATACGATTACTGCTTATTTCTTATACGAATAATATTAATGCGAATTCCACATATCCAATGTAAATTGTAAGACTCCTTATTTTACAGCTACGGTTATCTCGATTCAGGGACCATTTTACCCACAAGTCGCTCGGTCTAAGGGGGCCACCCCATCTGAGTATGGTTTTGTATTTGGGTCATTTGAACTAACTGTTTTCATATGTGCTCCAATAATGGGGGTAAGTGTCAAATCTTGGGAGCATTCGAATTGTCCCCGTGATTTATTTTTTTCATAAAAACTAATATATTATCCGTGTTCTAATTAGGTTAAAATGGGTATATTAAAGCCACATCGTCTGTTCAATTATGGAATCTTTACAACCAGCTTATGTTGCGTCATATTTGGGTAACAACCATAACCTAACCCTTAACCTTTATACATTTAATTCAAAATTAAAAGACCAAGTGAAATTACTCAAATTCACTTTTATAGTTTTCTCCACCATATAGAAGGTCGTTACACCTTCATTGTGTTATCAGTGATCGTCCGTGTTATTGAAGCAATTGGTATGACTTTATCCAATTATATACGGCCGCAAGTTGTGGCAATTCCTCATCTCATGCTTAGTCAAAGCTTACGCATTTTACTTTGATTTACTTTGAATATATTTTATATTGTAGGCGATGCAGCCTTCGTAGTAGCTTCATTTTCAATTATCGCCTCCAAGTTTCCAGATTCGTTGGCTAGCACATTTGTAAGTTTAATAAGGAAGCAGGTCGGTAAAACATTAAAGATGTGTGGCTCATTTTTTTTCTTGTTTTATGACAGGCAATAATGGAAACTTTCTACGGTTTTGGAATGATTGCTGGCCCGACAATTGGTGGTGCACTATATCAGGTTTTGGACATACGCACATCAAAATAAATTACATTTTATTGCACAAATGAATTATGACTTGCTATAATCCTTTCAGGTTGGAGGTTTCACCCTTCCATTCGCCGTGATGGGCGGTCTCCTATTTCTATCTGCAATTGCAACTTATTTCTTCATCACAAAAAGATATGCAGATGCAGACAAAGAAACGGAAGCCGTGTCAAACAGCAGCTTTCACATGTTTAAAATGCTTAAAATCCCAGTTATTGCTCTTACGGCTTTCGGAACATTTGCTGCTGGTTGGTACCGATCAATTACAGTAAAATGGTTATTTAGTCTGGTCTGGTGAAGCATGAAATGGAGATGAGAATAAAAAGTGTCATTCATTCTTTTAATTAATTGTGATTGTCTAGCCACGGGAATAGGATTTTTAAGCAACAACTTGCAGAGACACTTGGAACAATTTGGCGTCAACGAGTTTCAAGTAGGATCCATTTTCATGCTCAATGGAGGAACGTACGCTTTGACTGCTCCTTTCTGGGGCAAATTTTGTGAGAGGTCCAGTCAGCCTAAAATATTTTCTTTGGTTGGTTCAGTGTTGACAATTTTAGGCTTCTTATTGATTGGACCTGTGCCTTTTATTCCAAGTTGGAACCCGTACGATTCAAATATTTCAATGAAAACAACAAATGTTGATTAATCATGTCCAGCATTAAAAAATCTAGCAATTTGTTTGACAGGACCATTCTGGTAATTTGCATTGGGCTAGTCATATTTGGACTTGGTCTTGGGGCAACACTTGTCTCAGCGTTTTTGCTGTTTATGAAGGACTTAATGTGAGCAAATCATAATTTGCAAATTAATTGATTAACACGCAGATCAAAAAACCTGTCATTGTTTATTTCTTTAGAGCGAATGGACATCCCGATGATGTAAACACACACGGACTTGTGTCTGGGTTATGGACCTCAATGACTGCTTTAGGATTTTTTGTTGGTCCAACCTTAGGTAACAATTTAAAAAATCAGGCTACAATATTCATGCCATTTTGAAACACTACATCCCTATGTCTATTTAGGAGGGATTTTAGACCACCACGTTGGTTTCCGGTGGGGAACACTGTTCATCTTGATGGAACAGCTAGTTCTGGTACTTATTTCATCAATTTGAACAAATCAATTAATTTTTGACCCCATCTATTGACACGACAATTTTTACGCTCTGATTAGGTCTGTCTATTGTCCCAATTCTTCTTCCAACTCTACAAACAGAAAAGCTCATCTTCTTCCCCCAATCAAAAGGAAGGAGCAAAGGAAGCTGAAGATGAAGATTTAAATGACATTGTCATTACATATGCAGTAAAAACGAACACACCTAAACCCAAGTCCATCAAACATAGAAGCAAAGAGCTTGCACTCGCAAAAGATGAAGTTACAAACGCTCCTCCTGATTCTGTATCTGTGGCCACGTCCTCAACTCAAGGCGATCGCGTGTGTGTCTCTGACAAAGTTAGTTCAAAGGATTGTGATGGCGATAACGTAAAAGGCGGTGTGGAAAATCCAAACTTTGTTTCTGAGTAAATAGTTGAAGTTAAAGCAAAAATGCTCTTTGTGTAAAGTATTGTGTAATGCTCAAGAATTTCATTATACTTGACTGTCAATGCAAGTGTAATGTGACAATTTTGTTGTGCCACTATGATCTCTATATGTGCCTCCCTTTGTATTATGATTTTTTAAAATAAAAGATTAAATTGGTTACTTACAAATAATTCTGGCTGCAATTGTGGTTGTGGTCGAAGAGGTGGAGGTGGGAGCCGTCTCATTTCCGATTCATCAGAAATAACAGGGACATCCTCCGCATATCGGTTGCATAACACAGGTAGATTAAAGCTCTCGCCTCCAGGGAGAACTATTGACGGCTCCGCCGAACGCGAGGATCTCTGGTTGAGTGGAATAATAATGAAAATGATCCAAGAAATGCCTTCATACATTACGTTTTAATTTCTACGTCAGGAAATTATATATTCTATTAAAAGAAAACATTGATGCGTACATTATATACGTATCATCTTTTCCAAAATGAAATACTGATTCAATGAATTGCTCAAGACAAGCCGGTAAGTCAATTTAATTAAAATTGCATAAGAGACTGATTTTCAAAACAATCTCAGTTCCTCATTCATATTTTAAGTCCTCCTCTTCAACAGTCATTTCATCAGAGTTACGCGTTGGTATAATTTGTAATTTATGATATTTTGTAGGCAATTTATTTTTGAGCCCTCCCGTAAAGACACACGCTATTTTTCAAAAATAAGTTTGTAGTTTGCGGAAAATGGATCTGGGTCAGTGACCAATATAAAAACATGCAAAAAATAATTTGCAATATGTGATTCGCGTTGTTGCAGAAAATTCTCGAGTGCAATGTACCAGATAACGTGTTTTTGCATCTGCCCAATCTATCTAAGTAGACGTGGGATGTTATCCTAGATCAAGTAACGCTAATAATGCGATGCGATGCCGAACGCTTAGCCGCTTGACAACTATTCAAAACTTCCTTTTCGGGTTGGCAATATACGTTTTTCAATTCTTGTAATCGCAATCGTACAGCCCACCTTGTCAAGGAAGGCGTTTATGCAACTGACTTGACAAAAAGGAATTCATTTTATGGGATTGTGCTACCCACGATGAGTGAGTATATTTCAGGAAATGGTAATGATGCATAATATGAGATTTACCTGGCGTTGTTGATGATTAAACTGTGGCGGTTCCATTATTTGAAGATGTCTTGCAGCAGCGGAAGCCGAGACACCCGCCAATCCTCCCGAAGAACCCGACATTGATTTCGGCATTTGCATTGCCATTGAAGCTGGGTTTATTGCTGAAGGTGATTTCATTAGAGCTGCACCTGCACGTCTTAAATCCTCATCTGAGTGGGCTCTTCTAATTTTAAGGGCAATTTAAAACCCATGCCATTAGAATTTCATGTGTCCCCATTTTGGGAAAATTGCTTTTAAAAAAGCTTTGTCAGATATGTACTAGCTTTAAAAATTAGAAAATTAAATCCAAGAAAAGAAAAAAGATTACGATGGCTAAATCTAAGGTTAAGACTTGCCTAAATACTGAGTCAGTAAATGCTAAAACGGCCGAGTCAGAGTAAGCAGAGTCAGCGGAGCGTTGTGAAGTCCTAGCTGACCTCCTCATGGATGATGAGGCAGACCTTTTCAACGCTCGTGGATGACTAAAATTGAAGAAAACCAAGGTCAAACAAGACTGTTATATAATTCATCTCAAGAAAAGAAATCTGTTATAACTCATTAGCACCATCCAATCCACATGTTACTTAAAGCTGTAATTTATGTACACCTTCCCATTCTTGAACTGTATACTGTATCAAGTGTCATTTCCCTTTTTTATAATTCATGCAAATCTGATTGGAATGGGGATTTCCAAAGACGTTTGAACTATATACAAACGGATTGCGAATGCTCAATGTAAATGCAAGAAGCTGACCTCCTCATGGATGATGAGGCAGACCTTTTCAACGCTCGTGGATGACTAAAATTGAAGAAAACCAAGGTCAAACCAGACTGTTATATAATTCATCTCAAGAAAAAGAAAT
Source organism: Seira musarum (assembly GCA_027743895.1). Lineage (NCBI taxonomy): Eukaryota > Metazoa > Arthropoda > Collembola > Entomobryomorpha > Entomobryidae > Seira > Seira musarum. The sequence goes on from JAHZMX010000292.1 coordinate 6,055, forward strand.
CTGTTATAACTCATTAGCACCATCCAATTCATATGTTATTTAAAGCTGTAATTTATGTACACCTTCCCATTCTTGAACTGTATATTGTATCAAGTGTCATTTCCCTTTTCTATATTCATGCAAATCTGATTGGAATGGGGATTTCCAAAGACGTTTGAACTATATACAAACGGATTGCGAATGCTCAATGTAAATGCAAGGGCAAGGGCCCCTTAAAGCCCAAACCATAACCAGACCAAATACTATTATCATTCGTCAATCGCCATTCGTAAATTGAACAAACCTTGGATATCTATTGGTTCCAGGAGTGCGAAGGCTTCGTGAGCGTCGGAATGTGCTGGCGGGATGGCGACGGATGATGACGCGTGGTCGTCTCGTACACATGTAGCAGCATACCTGTCCAAATGAATTAAAAGCGGATCCAACTAAAATTTTTAGATCAGTTTGGTACATTTCATATTTTGGCTAAGCAAGGAATCATCGCAGAAAAATGTTTAAGTTGTAAGCAGAAAAGCTGCAAAGCTAGGCATTCTAAAAATAAATTCTGAGTCTCTGTGTGTCCCATCAAATTTGTTGGAGGAAATCAAAACGGTGACAGAAATAAATGAAGCATTCAAAGTTGAAAATTCATCATAGTCAAAAGACAGCTTAAACCTAATGGTTAGGATTGATATGAATATGAAATGGCATACCACACGCAAACTCACAAAACATACAACGACTTACTTTCCAGTAGACAAAACGGAATGCATTCGCCAAGAAATCTCCTACAAAAAAATTAAAATAAATAAAAAATCTTGTTTTCATATTCGTTCATTTAAGACGAATGAAAATATAGTTTTTACCGATGTGGGACAAGCAGAGAAGCATGAGCGGGATGCCAAGAATCGCGTAAAAAATTGTGACCACTTTGCCCCATACAGTTTTAGGTGAGATATGGCCATATCCTAATTAAAACAAACAAATTCATTGTACTAGAATCAAAACATACAATTGCTCATCAGTTCATGATTTGGACCTTCTGGAATCCCATTGCGATCGTGACCAATAAAAATGCTACCGGTTTCCACCAGATTAATTACATACCTGACTGAAGTCCATTTAAAGATCCAATGTTACGAGATCTTATGTTTATGTTACACACCTACCTACTCAGGCTTATCAACAAAAGAGGAAGGAAGATGCTCGCTTTTTAAGAATGTATGTATCCTTTAACCTTGATCCTTCCCTAGCCTATTCAATATTCATTCGAGCAAGCACAACATGGAAGCAAAGCAATGCTTTGGAATGAATTTAGTCTTCAATCATTTTTTGTCTTGAATATTTGGCCCATTTAGATCTAAACAAAACAAATGAATATATAATACTATTTTTTTTAAAAATAGGACTAGCTTATTATAAGACAAAACTCGTGTTCGTGTTGCTGTTACATTGATAATGAAATTAAGACGGGAAGAAATGCTAGGAACATTCGCACGCATTTTCGTTTTCCAAGGGAAATGAAGAGGAGTAGCAAACAAATCAGCTTAAGCAAGTCCGTGGGCTTTTTGGTGATCGTAAAAAAAAAGAATTTTGCACTCATTCACTACTGCCTTATTGTTTTCTTTGGCGTTGCGTAATCAGTCAGTAATCAGTGATGCACCCTATATTAGGAGTTGAATGAAGTCAGGTGCGCCATAAAATATACAAAGTGCTTGGCTTATCATATCGACCTCACATTCGTTTCGTTAGTTTACTCAATAATACAATAAGGCACAAGCTAAAGGGCTGCCTTCACGAACCATACATATAGGTCGCACCTCACAAGTCAAAAGCGTTAAAATGTAAAAATGGTGGGCATGAACTAAAATGGGAGTTGCATTCTACGCAATGCATTATAAAGGCAACCTTTAAAATCCTAATTGCAATTGTAAGCAAATAGGCAAACGGACTGATTGTCCCAACAATGGAAATAAATGGTTCATCGTTTGAAAACTTCGCTAGCATTAATTTATAGCGGTTATAAGGAAAAATTCGCCCTGAATTCCTTTTCATTTGCAATCGATGGTTCCTCAAGAAAGACAGATAAGGCGGACTAAATGCAAATAAACAGTCATTGAGATTTAAGATTTACTCGGTCGTTTGAAACTAAAATGTGACAGGGATTTTGGGTCATTCGGTTACAGTTAGTAAGAACTGTTCACTCCGATCTGCATTTTTATTCAAAATATAGTTTACTAAACTGGGGTAAAATGNTTCTACGCAATGCATTATAAAGGCAACCTTTAAAATCCTAATTGCAATTGTAAGCAAATAGGCAAACGGACTGATTGTCCCAACAATGGAAATAAATGGTTCATCGTTTGAAAACTTCGCTAGCATTAATTTATAGCGGTTATAAGGAAAAATTCGCCCTGAATTCCTTTTCATTTGCAATCGATGGTTCCTCAAGAAAGACAGATAAGGCGGACTAAATGCAAATAAACAGTCATTGAGATTTAAGATTTACTCGGATCGTTTGAAACTAAAATGTGACAGGGATTTTGGGTCATTCGGTTACAGTTAGTAAGAACTGTTCACTCCGATCTGCATTTTTATTCAAAATATAGTTTACTAAACTGGGGTAAAATGAGACAAACTCCGAAAATCTCGTTACAGTTAGTTTTAGTTGTAAGTAGTTTAGTCCTGTCCTGGTCAGTGCTAATGATAAGTGGATCACCGCAATGGGTTTGGAATCCAGACGCAAACACAGGACCAGCGCGGGGTGATTCAGGGAAGAAAATAATATTCAATGGGCAGTTTGCAGAGGGTGAGTTGTGAATCCTTATTCTGCTCTGCTGGAGTGCGCAGATTTGAAAATGTGGTGGAGAGTGGAAATGAATGTATTCTAGTACGTATATGTATTCTGTGTAATTTTTGCAGACAAAGAGGAAAAGGCTCCAGTAAAACTTGCCGACACCCAACCGAGACTATTCCTCCCAGGTATTTTGAATGCAATATCTAACTCAATAAGGCCAAACAGGCCAGGTGGTAGCTCCAGTAGTTCGAGTTCCTCTTCCTCCAGTAACGTACACCCCCCATCATCATCATCAGGTGGAAGTGTTGGTGCTGGTTCAGGGGGAGGAGGAGGAAGTTCAGGTGATTCAAGTTGTAGTGGGAATAGCTGTAGTGGCTCTTGTAATTCGGGTGCATGTGTTGGAGGTGCTATAGCGTCACAGGCAATTAATCAAGGCATTAATGCTGGCAGTGAAATTGCACAAAATCAAGGTAAATTTTTAAAATCCAGAAATTCATTTTCAAAAATTAGCTCAGTATTCAATTTTTTTGTAGTTTTGAATTATTTATGTTCTGTATTTATTTAATGTATTCGCAAAGAAATAATTACCAGTCGTATTCACTTATTTATTTTAAATGTAATTTTTACGCAGTCTATTTATTCTTGAAAGGATACCCTTTTTCTTGGAAATCCAAGTGTATAATTTTACGCAGTATGGAATGGATTGTGATGATAATGATGACGTTGGTTTTGATGTGTGCATAATTTACTGCTGGCAGGTTTGCATAGGTTTCTTTGCGTGAATAATGTAAATAAATTATGGGGTTATTCGCTTGTTTGGTCTGGTCTGGCTGCAGTGCAACAAAACAGATAGAATCTTTGTCAAATGTCTTATCTGCTATCTTTTAGGATTCATCTGCTTAGGTACCAAGACATGCGTGTCGAAGAAAGAAATCGCTGGGAATTTGTCATAATAATAACAATCCGTTTTTATGCAACTTAACAAGCTTCATATCTAACTTTTTCGCACAAAAGTCTACAAATGTACCCTAACCATCACTAATTACCATGAATAAAATGCTGCATGCCTTAAATTGATCTGTGAAATTTAATTACATATAAAATGGTTTTTATGTGAATTGAGGTATCACCGGTGTTTTTGGAAACTTTCTTCAAAACATATTCGGAGGAGGTGGAAGCAACGTTACCCGGTAATGTGCCCTCGGGAGGTGGAGGAAACTCAGACAGAGACCCTGTCAATAGTGGAAACTGCGTTTGTGTTGAGGATTCATCATGCTTCTTGCCTAATAAAGCTGTCGTAAGTTCGAAAATTTTTTTCAGAGTCTAAAATTGAGCCTCTTTCCTAAAATAATTATATTCCAACATTTTCATAAAAATAAGTGCCTATAAAATCATCTCAAGATTTATGATCTGCTTCCCCAAAAAATAATTAATTCCCACGAGTCAAGTCTCATAAAAAGAATTTGCAAACTGCATGCCATGCAATTGCCTACTGTTTACTCCTTCCTCTGGTTTATAAAAAATCTATCGTCCCAAAGCTGCATTATGAATTTGATTTACAGCCAAAAAATTAGGGATGAATCTTTCCTCGAAACTCGTTTTCGTGCCAAAAATAGCCTTTTATTCGAGACATATTGATGGCTAGTAGACGGGTGAAACTAAACCAGAGATGGCCGAAAACGAGTATTGCATTCAAACTCCAGTGTGAGGTTAAAGGCAGACACACAGTTGAATTACCGTCGTTAGTAATGAATGAGTAACTTGATGGTATGTGCCCATTATACCCAGAATCATTCTCTCCTGCTTTAAAAAATGTAAAATTTGCGAACACGTATTTAATGTTTTCGTTTCTGTTACATACCAAATCCGGCATTTCCCAATAACTAATAATAAATGGAGAGCACCCTGTCAAGCCTGTTAACTAATTAAGGTTAAAGCCCATTTCCATCTCTGTGCGAAACATAAACCGCCACATATTAATACAACTACCACAACCATCACATCACATCACCACCACCGGAAAGCAATTTTTCTCGGGTTTTAATATGAAAGTAGAACAGCCTCTCATAAAAGCCAATGTTTTCCTGATCAAGAATTACACTGAAAGCCTCTTGAGAACACTATAAAGGCTCGTTATAAATTATAAACGTTTCTCTAAAAAAATGAAACAAACAACGTAACGCTTGGTGTGATCGTGATGATGATGTGGTGTTCATGTTCCAAGAAACAAAAATGAAAAATCGGCATTTTCCACAGCGTGCAGCTGCTCTCTCCTCCTTCCTCTTTTCCGAGTCAGCGGTAACACGAACGTCCCATTCCAATTTTCACATTTTTCCCTTTACAACTTCCCAAGAAAAAACATGAAATCTGAATCAAATTGGTAGGCAGTGCGGAACATGATTTTTTTGACTTGTTGCAAAATGACTTGACATGAAGTGTCATTTTTACGCATCTATTTTCAGGGAAACTGCGACAGCAGTGGCAGGAGGGTAAGATGCTGCTCGACAACACGTGGGAGTCGAACCTTATTCCCCGATGATGAAGATAGGATTTCTAATTCTGTGAATTCTGTAAGAACTGTCACGAGATCCCAAGTTCGAAGGGCCTTGCTGAAAAACATTGTGCGAGGATCCGGCTCTCTCATTGATGACAGTAATCACAAATTAATTAATTAACTATTGCATAAAGCAATATTAGTACATTCGTATCTGATTATAATAGTCTCACATTATACAACTCTGACAACTATGAACTTAATTATCAAACTTATGAATGTTCCAGAATCCCCTGTAGTTTGTCTATTCAAGACCAATATAGTCAGATTAGATTGTGTTCTTGAAAAAGAATTTGTATAATTTGATAACACAATTGTTTAATTTTTTTAGCTCTTGATCTCATCCTACATCCGTTTCTCACGAAAGAAGACCAACTGAAAGTAGCTACACGAGTTATAGACGACTAAAAATATTGTCATTCCTCCAGAGAAAAAAAAGGAAACAATGCAACTCTTTCTTCCCCCATCCCATTTCACTTATGTGTATGTTCATGTAATTCAATGTTATCGTCGCAAGTAACAAAAGGCGAGGGATATTAATCAGCATTATTATCTCTTGTGGTATTTTTTGAAAGGAAAAAAAGAAGAAAACTGCGTTACGGAAGCTTAATCATGTTTTACTTTAAGGAGACGTGAAACAAGGAAATGAAGAGAATGTCGAACGAAATGTGCATGCGTCTTTTTGTTTGACGTGACGCTCCATGTGTTTATTTATTATTTCTTATGTGCTTTTAGCTTTTTCATGAAAATTTCTAAACTCATCCAAAGTCGAACCGAAATGAGTTGAGGATCTTTTATGTAAACCTGCTACTGGTCTTTTGAACGTTTTCCATAATGGCTTTTTCCTTGGTTTGGGTTTACCATTTCATTTTTTAGTTTTATGAACTGACTGACTGTCGGTCTGTTTCTTGTTATGCTGACGTGGGCGACACGGCCATTATTATTATGAAACCATTTTTATAGTTTTATAACCTACCAGACCAAACCCATATTACTTAAATGTAAGGCCTTGTTTAGAGGGATTTTGGTGTTTAAGCTTTCACCACTTCCTTTTGGTTGTTTGATTTTATGTGTTTATGTGTAAAGAGAATGTAAATAAATTAACGAGAGATTTTTTCTCACCTATTGTGGTAATTACAACGATGGAGTAAAACAATGCCCCAGAGAATGTCCATTGTTGTGTTTCTTCGCTTTCTGAGCCATCCCATCCTCCTTTCTTCATTGCCCCTAAGAGTTCCTTCTCAAACTCTTGAAGACGAAGGCTTGTATTTTTTAACCAAAACCATTGTTGCGTTTCTTCGCTTTCTGAGCCATCCCATCCTCCTTTCTTCATTGCCCCTAAGAGTTCCTTCTCAAACTCTTGAAGACGAAGGCTTGTATTTTTTAACCAAACCTCTGGAATGATTACGTCCGCACCTTTGGTCATTGCCCATAAATGACTTGTCACTCCTTCACGAACCTTTGTCATGTTTCGTTTCACCTGAAACATCAAAAGACAGACATAATCATAAACATATATGCAATCAGTTCATCAGTTGTAAGGTTTAATGAAACGATCTTCAAACCTGAATCTCATGTGAGGATTCCAACGCTTCGAATGTGAAAGCACCCATGATGCAGTATCCCACAACAAGTGATATTAAACCGACATGTGATAAAAGAAATGTGGTCACTTGTTTGCATGTAGACATACATCTCGAACATTTTCCCTTTTCAGGCTCGTCGTCGTTCTCGATATCGTCCATATTTTCGGGATCCATACTCATTGTTCGTCGATGTAAAAAAGCGCGACCTCCAATAGTTGCTGTGAGATCAATACTTCGTCCACTTAAACTACCTGCTACTCCACTACCACTTCCACTTCTACTCATTCTACAATTACATTCTGAATTGGACCATTGATGCAATTAGAAGCATCTTCATCCGGAGAAAATATTTTCTCAGGACATAACTTTCGCTCAGGATCAACTCGACTGCCTCTGTCCGGCTCAGGAGCACAACTGGCGTGAGAAATGATCAAGTCTAACTTGCTTCCTTCATCTGAAATGCGGGCATCTTAACTTTATGCTTGATGCATGAAGGGTTTCATGTGTGCCTATTTATATGGACTGATGTGATAGTAAATTGAGCTTCTTTTACTATGAACCACAGAACAAAACTAGATTCATCTTGGTAGGAGAGCTTCGTATTACTATTTGAATAACATTTGACATTTGGAAAAGTTAGTGCCCATGAATTTCTCTCTTCATTATTAGCATCATATCTTATTAACCTTATCCTCCAACGAGATAATCTGTAATCATTAGTCTCACCATTGGGAGTTCTCAAAAACGACGAAGTTCCAGTTCCACCATTTCCACCGGTCCCATTTCAGTCCATTTTTCGGGGTAACGTAAGACGATCGTTGACAATCATGCTCTAGTTTTGCCTGGGTGTATATCGAATGTTCAAGTTCAAGGGGTACGACGGAGGATTTTATTATGCAGAAATAAACGAACTATTTACTCCTTTCTACTCCTACTTTACATTTTATGATCTAATGGCTGATTTCTTTTGAGCTTCTCTAAATGAGACTAAATGAAAGAAATGGGTTTTCCGGAATGGAACGGTTGTAAATCGGTTTTATGCAACATGCTTGTCTTTACTTAATTTTGAAGATAAAAAAGTTCCAAATTAAGAAAAGATATATATCGTTCTAAAACCGTATATTTTTTAACGAATGCATTCTAACCGAAAGGATTTACAATTAGCAAAGACATTTAGACAGTATGTAAAAGTAAATAAACAATTTCGTTTCTGTTTCTGATAGCATACTATTTGTTTAATTTCCTTAATTGCGAGGCGAAAATATTTACAATTCTAATTTTAAATTATATACTAAAGACTAGTAAGGATCCTATATTAGCCTAGGACTCCTTTTCTTCTGATTCAGTTTTCTTTTTCCTTCCAAAAGGATCTGTCCATACTTTCATATCTGAAAAAAATTAAAGGCGATTTTAATTTAACAAGCCTGAAGAATCACAAGCTGTGATAAAGCAATAGATATTTAAAAAATATTAAAGCTAACTTCCAGGTTGAACCTCTTCTTGTTTAATTCCTCTCCTTGTCACGTTCTGTATCCTTTCTATTGGGCAAAACAATAAATGCAATTTATTTGTTAAAAAATGAAAAAAAACTGTCAGTTTTAGATATGTTCTAATTAATTAAAATGTGTAGAATCTAATTTTACTTACTGTACGGCTCTGGATTCATCATAGGGCTAATTATAATTGGATAAATCGCTGCTCCAATAGCTCCAACAAAACCTACAACAAAGACACCAAATCTCCACCCTTTGAGTTCCCGAGACATTTTTAATATCCGTTGCGATGAAAGGGAAAGAAGGGGCTCAATTTAGTTAAATAATGCAGCACATTTTAAAAATTTAAAACCTTTTTCATTAAAAAATATTCCCGATGGAAGCTGGATTGGAATTGAGAGATGTTATGTTCATGGTATATGAAAAGATTTTGATAAAGTTCTGTTGCCGCCTAGAAATATGAAAGCATCTAGGACATCGGTATTCAATGAAACAGATATGTGAATACTTTCAGATCATTTTCAGATATTTCAGATCTCTGGTCCGGACTCAGGATGGAGTGGAGAAAAAGAAAGTGAAATGGTGCGAATTATTCTTATGGACAATATTAAAATTTATAATAAAATCCAGATTCAATTTCACACTCGAAACGATGATTTAATGGCTTTTCCAACCGTAGACGAAATGCCAACCCTTCAATTCATTTTTCTTTTATTAATTTTTTTTTGTTTATTTCGATAAATACAAATATATGCGCACACACTCTTTACTTTTTAAATGTTTATGGTACTTTTATGTACTAGAATAGAATTATTTAAAATAAAATAATGTCAAAAGTTTAGCGGGCCATGATATATACGACAAAGTTGTTTTATCATTTCAATTAAAATTCAATGCAGTTAAAATCAAATAGAAAACTTGCAGTAAAAAACTTTCTTAAAAACGGCATTAAAAAACTAGACTTCTTTACTTGAATCTAGCGTCTTCTGGTTCTTCTCTTTGGACCAGGCCTACTTCTATAAGATCCCGATGAAGTCGAAGGCATCGACCCTAGTACTTTCGCAGTTAGTGCAGGATCATCCATTAAATCGGCGGCTCTAACATATTGATTATTATTACATCCCATCGCAGGGCATCTAAAAAGTTATACATACATATATGTAATTATGTATTCAACGGTATTTTTTTCCTTTCTGAATTCTTGAATAACTTTTTGTTAACTTGGAGTCTTACCGAGTTCTAGGATTTTTCTTTATCAGCTCCAAAATTGAAGCCTTTCCATAAATATGTCTACAGATTCGATTCCTCACGGGATCACTTAGCGGCTGCTTTGAGATCGGATCAAGCTCTGGAATAACTTCGCGAGAATCTGAATCATCGTCCAAAGTGGAATCTTCAAGATCCACTTCATCTGGTTCCGTCTCGGCATCCGCCGGGTCTGTGATTTCTACTTCGTCATCATCTTTTTCCAGCAATGCTTCCACATCATTTCTCATTCGAAGGAAGGTGGGATGAAATCTGAGCATGTCGGGGGTTAATGTTGCTTTGTATTCAGCGATTCGGCGATTTGTCAACTCTTCAATTTTTTCCACTGATTCCATAAACTCTTTTGAGTCCATGTCCGGATCGTTATCCTTGAGATTTAGCTCCTCGACTACTTGATTTACTATTGAATTTGTTTGGGAATAAACCAGTTCAGCTTCCACAAGTTTAAGCAGAGCTGACTCCATTTTGCTTGTCACTTCCCTCTTTCGCTTTTCTACGCATAAAATATTTATATGATACACTCATAATAATATTCACATTAAAATCTTTCCTTTTTTTTAAATTGACGTAAGCAATCGTACCATCTTCAGGTGGACAATATGGAATTGTATCGTTCACAATTTTCATGACGGAATCCATTCCATATCGAATGGCATTAATAATTGGATCGTTGGAATCTAATTCGACTGTGCCTGAAGTTTCATTGTCATCGGAATCGTCTCCTGCAGCAGGTCGTCTTCCCCTGCCTTGGCCTCTTCGACCACTCATTCTGTCTAGATTTAATACACGAATTTTTAATAATAAATTTTTAGGGTTGAAATTAATATGTCAAAGTATTTTATTGTTTTCATAAATTGATGGACTGCTAAGGTTGACAATTTTACCTTTTATGTCACGTAGCTTTTGCAGTACAGTTTCTTATGTTGGCTTTTAGATTACTTTATTATCTGTTTTATTAAAATGTCTAGTTCCAAATATTTTGCGAGAATTAGAACACAAAATTAAAATTGCAGAATTATATGCAAAAATTACACATGAGTTAGAAAATATGTAAAGATACAGACGGAATATATGTGATGTATAGTTCTACTCATAAAAAATCCTTTGCTACATAAAAAATCCCACATAAAATTCTCGCGCATTTTTTACCATACCCAACATCAAAAGAACGGATAGGGTGATAATTCTAGATGCCTAAATATGTATATCAAAAGCATGAAATTGTTCTGTGGCTATGAGTAAGGGAATGAAGAAAATGTATGTAATGCAGAGGTGCTCTTTCTGTTTATTTACTTGAAAATAACAATCTTTAATCCTTATTATTGCTCTTATATATGTAAGTAGAAAATTGTTAATTATCGCAGCTAAACATTTAACGGGCAGAATGACAGAATGTCAAGTAGTAGTGCTGTATTTTTTCAGTTGCTGAATTCAGTACTTATTATGTCAAAATTTAAAAAATCTCAGGTTTCCCCAATCTGCGGAACCGGCATCAGCACCAGTGAATAATTAATTTCATTGTCTTTTTCAAGTCGCAGATTTATTTTTGGAAAAGTTCAGGTACCCGCAAGAAACAAATGAGTAGAGAATGTTGCAGTGGTTTTAATAAAAGATTAATGACGCAGGTGCACGTATTTCATATCGCATGATGTTTTACGAAGACGTTCGCATTCGTTTCCTCAAAAGGGTAATGTTGAATGCCATGATTCTTTGCAGAATAGACTAATTGATCTCAATGATTTCACTCTAAAATGAAATTTCAATTGCAATGTATCTCTATTATTGTCATTGCATCTACCACCACCACCTTTGCTATCACTATCACGTTCTTCTGGTCTAGTCTCTTTTCTATTTAAAAGTTTCTCTTATCCCTAATAACCAAACCATCCATAGAAATAATAGATGGGATAAGATTTTCTCACTCTTCTTGCATCCTTCCTTTTATCATATACGTATACTTTAGCTTGACAGCAGCATAAAAAAGGTACAAAGCTCTACATGTTTATGCTCAATATTTGCTTCCCAATCCAAAATCAAGCTTCCTCTTACAACAACTTCAGCATTCAACATCCGCATTAAAAGTACTTCTTTAAGCATTGAATTGTATTACAATGGCTGGCTAAACTGAAAGAAACTGACAGAGTCAAAAAGCTCTGAGGAAGCCAAACCACATGTGAACTCAAGTGAATTTTGTCACTTTTTACTGTTTTGTAAGGGTGGATGTACCTCTTTATATTCTACATTTGATCTATGGAAGCTTTCGTTTTTGCAGATCTCTTATTGCACTCCTACTATGGTTGAGTGATTGTGATTGAGATTGCATAAAAACCTGCATAAAGTTTTGAAGACAGGAGAAATCTTCATTTTCCATTTTATTTAGACAATTGTTTAATATGCATCGACCTCAACTAAGCAATCGCTAAAACATCATCATCGTGTGTGGCTTGGCTGCGGAGGAAGCAGGAAAAAAAATGTTCAGTTGACTCATTCTGAAATCAAAAAAGAGTTTGAGTCATCGGCACCGTGAAATTTTACATTTGTGGTTGTATTTTTTATTATTACTATTACAATATAATTTGTATTGATCGTCTGAATATTATGGGACCGTATAAATACATGTAATTCATTTTATGTCAAGTCAATGTACCAATCATTTTCAATTGCAAAGTAAAAACTTTGTTGTAAGTGCAACGAGATAAACCATGAACTCCCTCAGTCATGAACACAAATGACTTTTGGAGATAAAAATACTCCATTAAAAAAGTGACGCAGAGTGAAGAGTGATGTACGCATCACTTGTGATGAGTGAGCACACAGTTTTAATGGTGATTCCTAATTAAAGTTTGTGTATTACATTACATCACCCCGGCTTTGGTTCATGGTTTGGTTTGACTACGGCTTATTACTCTCCACTACATACATATCATTTGATAGGCAAATGTTTGTCAAACAAGCCTTAACAAATCCGCTACTGTAACTGTGGAAAGAATGTTATTCATGTCGTACGTATGAGCAATACGAACTTTTATCATTTTTTGCCAAAAAAATAAAGCTTAATGTGATGCGAGTTTGATTTGTATTTAATCAAGAGTTTTGCTTTGTGCCAAGAAAGAAAAGGAAAGGAATGGAAAAAAATATAATGATCGAAGGTAGGAGTTAGAAATATCCAAAATTAAGCTCAAGTGTTTATTACTCCAACCAAAATTTGCCTTATCAAGTCAATCATTTACATATTGAGAATAGTGTAAGAATTATTAGCAAAGTAGTTAGGTATTTTATTCTAATAGATATTTAGTGAAAATGTGGAAGTCAACTATAGGTAAGGAAAAAATACGATGAAATTTTAAATTTGCTGAAAGTTTGCAAGTAATTACTTGAAATGATTTGACATTTAAGGCTTAAATCCTACGATACCTGATGACAACAATGACGATTGGGAAACTGATCCCGTAAGCTTCGATTTCTTGTAACTGATTAATAACATGAAAATTCGGGTAATGATCATTCCTTATTGAATTTATGTACTTCCATTGTTTGCGAAACAAAGGATTTTGTCAACGATGTCACAGAAGAAGAGCAGCGCTGGGGCGGAGGAGGTGGAAGAACGGCGGGTGCCATTGAGTAAGAAAGAATTCTTTGAAGTGACAATAATGATTCTATGAAGGGGTTGCCATTAATTCCAAATTACATTGTATTAAAGCATGAGAAAATTAGCAGAAGAAACCCAAAAGGCTGATGCAGAAATTAAGAAAAAAGTTCTTGAACAAATAAACCCGGCATACGGCTACGGTGGAAAATTTGGAATCGAAAAGGATCGCATGGACAAATCTGCCGTTGGATCAGAGTACATGGCACCTTTGATGAAGCATCAGTCACAAAAAGATTACAAAACTGGTTTTGGAGGATCCTTTGGCATCCAAAAAGATCGTGTAGATAAGGTAATGGCGCACTTCAAGTTTTAAAAATCTAAACCGGCAAAAGTCTGCAGCGATTTTTTTTTTCATTAATTCAGTCGGCCGTTGGGTGGGATCACGTTGAGAAAGTGGACAAGCATGAATCCCAAACCGATTACAAAACAGGTTTTGGAGGAAGCTTTGGAGTCCATAAGGACAGACAAGATAAGTCAGCCGTGGGTTATGATTATCACGAAAAACTTCAAAAGCATGAATCCCAGCAAGATTACGTCAAAGGATTTGGGGGGAAGTTTGGGGTGCAAGCAGACCGCCAAGACAAAGCTGCCGTTGGCTGGGATCACCACGAAAAAGTTGAGAAGCACCAAAGTCAAACGGAATACAAAAAAGGGTTCGGTGGACAATTCGGCCTTGAGTCTGACAGGGTGGACAAGTCAGCTCACAGCTTCGATGAAGGTGAACCTCAAAAAGTTGGGACAAATTATGAAAAGACTAGGCCTCAGGTAGAAAGAAAAACTTCCGATCTACGTGCACGCTTCGAGTCCATGGCAAAAGTTAGCGAGGATGAAGCCAGAAAAAGGGCAGAGGAAGAGCGACGTCGTCGCCAAGAGAAAGAAGCCGTCGAACTGGAAATGCAAAGAAAACTTGCGGAACAACAAAAAGAAAAAGAATTAGAACAAGCAAGAAAAGTTCAGGCGCAAGAAGAAGCGAGGAAGCAAACAGAAGAACGTGAAGCGCAAAAGAGGAAAGAATTAGATGAAGCCCGTCACAGACAGCAAGAGCTCGAAAGGGAAAAAGAGGAAGAGGAAAACAAACGAAGGAAAGCTGAGGATGACAAGAGGAGACAAGAACTTCATGAATTAGAACAACAACGAAAGGAACAAGTTGAGCTACAAAAACGTCAACTGGAGCAACAAGAGGCGGAGGAGAGTGAGCGCAAGCGCCTGCAACAAGAACAGGAAGAACGTAGGAGAAAGGAACAAATGGAGGCAGAAGAAAGGAGAAAACAGGAGCAAGAACGAGAAAGAGTCCGTGCGGAACAGGAACGAGCTCGAGCAGCAGCCGCTGCTGAGCAAGAAAGGGTACGAACATATAAATGTATCACGCAAATTAATAGTCACAAAACGAAACTGTAGAAAACATGAGAGATGATAAGACATGAAATGATTTGTTGATGGTTGAGGCATAAATTGGAATTTAAGTGAAAAAATTGTATGCTTTAGATGAGAGCGGAGCAAGAGAGAAAGCGCGCAGAAGAGGAACAAAGGGAAAGAGAAAGACAATTACAAATGGACTCGGAACAAAGAAGAATGATCGAAATCGAAGCCCAAAAGGGTATCGATGAACTTTCCAGAATGCACAACGAGCTTTCCATGGTTGAACAACAAGCGCAGAAACAAAGATCCAGAGAATTGGAAGCTCAAATTCCAGCCGCACAAAGAAGACTACGTCAGGAGGAGGATGATGAAGAGCAGGTTGATGATGAAGAGTGGGAGGATAATGACGATCAAAACAGTCAAAGTATTGTTGGAGCTACTTCACCAAATGGAAATTCAGTTAATTCCCCTGAAACCAGCCAAAATGGCAATGATAGCGTTGCTGTTGCCATTTATGATTATCAAGCTGGTGAGATATGCTTAAAATTTTAAATCGTTCAAAAGAAAATGTAACTGAATCACTAATTCTGATCTATTACATTTCATGTAGCTGCCGAAGATGAGATTTCTTTCGATCCTGGCGACGTTATCACCAATATAGAAATGGTAAAGCAAAATTTATTTATACAGAATTTCACTAAAACCAAAGGCATCAATCAATAAATTGTATTTTAATGAACTACAGATTGATGAAGGATGGTGGAGAGGAGAATGTAATGGAAAATTCGGCCTTTTCCCTGCAAATTATGTGGAATTGCGGTGAACAACTTCCAACATAAAATAGTGATTCCTATTTTCAATGGTCATCTACCTAAATAATAGCAAAAAGCTGAAACAATAAGGTCTACCTGACTGTATTTTCCACCGTGGAACCTGATTGTTCAAGACTAATAACAATTTTCTACTTTTTCTGATTTTTACAATTTAATCCGCAACAGCAAATTAACATGTAAATACCAAAGATACCTACAGTTAGGTTCAAGTTACTCCATAGAAGTGTAGGTCGAATTATTTAAATGCACCGTAACCACTCATGAAACGGCCATTTAAACAAAGGTGAAGCTCGGAAAAGTATTGACAATGTTGCGTTTTTATTACAGGCCTTTTGATTTAAATGGTGGTCTGTTCGTGTAAAAATGGAATTTAATTTTAGCAAACTGTTACACCAGTATTTTTAAAAATCATATTTTGTGATTAAAATTGTTTCATAATTTAAACAAAATTAAACTCAGACTGGCTAGCATTTAAAATCGAATTTTTTAAAAGTTTCAAATTAAAATTATGTGAGGTTCATAGTAAATTAAGCTTCATGCGCTTTTATTTGTGATTGTGATTTACAAAGTGTTTTTAAAAAGCTTTCTTATTAAAATCCCTGATTATTAAGTATGTTTCACATTATGAAAGACGGTGTTTTCGTCTCTTGAAAATTAATTAGCTCCAAAAGTTATTCGAATCACGATTTTAGTAAATAAAATTGTTGTAATTTTTTTATGAGACGTATGTAAATTAATGCAACGGTTTTACGATGATACTTCAGGTGCATGAAAATAGAGAGACATGAAAAATGAAGTCCTATAATAATTATCAAATCTAATTATGCTTAGTTAATTACATCATAGAAGAAAGTAAACAATAAAATAAAAGTAACTGGTGTGGATGAGTTTGTTGAGTAAATAGGGAATTAAAAAGCGTGCAATAAAATAAAGGATTTTTAGAAGAAAACAACTACAAATAAATTTACTGGATTGTTTTTTACAACGAATTGCAATTTTGCTCTATATTCACGTGGCGTTCTTTTATTAGTCACGTAAATGGTAAGTCTACATTTATGCGAAAATAAAAGTAGGTCTTACTGCGTTCTAAAGTTAAATCACTAAAAAATAATTTGTCTTGGGCTTGAAAATCTAAGTGATTTCGGCTATGATCTACAAGATCTACAAGAAAAATAATTTAATGTCTTGGGTTTGAGGGCGAAGTCTGGTCCGGACAATTTGGTTTTAGTCTAAATAAATGTGACCAGCACGTTCTTTGTAATTTTTGATGACTATTTTGAAATCAAACTCTGATCTATATTCGATTCTGTGCTGTCTAAACGATCTATCCCGAAGCTCGTCAAGTGTGGCATCATAGGATCGTATTGGTTCAAACACGTGAATCTTCAGGTCCTCCGGATATAAATCATCACCTTAAAAAAGTAGAATATTGAATAATCCATCGGCTCTGACAGGTTTTTAATCGTGTATTATCGGTAAAACCATAAAATTAGTCTACTACCTGGAAATACAGAAAGATATCCATCTTTTGCTCGAATGTAGGCCGGACACCACCTTTGGATCCCCATCTTCAGTCTGATTTTCATTAACTGCTTGATCCGACTAATCGAAGAGGATCGTAAGCGAGTCAACTCGTAAATTTGAGGAGTTATCATCTTACATTGTCTTTCTTCACAGTCCTTCAATACCTTATCCGCTGTCAACCACTGAAAGATAGAAAAACCAAAAATAGAAGAACCAAAAATAGATTTTGAAAGTATTGAAATAAATTTCAATTTAAAATGTATGCAAACAATTTAGTATTTTCTTACATCCGCAGATTCCACTTCCTTTTCACAAATACTTAGGGGATAACTTTGAGGCAAAACAGCCATGTAGAAAAATCGTATCATATCTTTGCATTCCAAAACAATTGGGGGTCAGCCAATCACTCCACTCAACGAGTCCATTCACATCCGGCAAGCAGCAATAGTTCAAGCACAGCTCTGCAAAGTTAGCCGGATTTGTTCTAACTCTGTCTTGCCAAAACCGGAGCTCTTCCTTATCCTCAATAGTAAACACATTCGCCTCCTCACCAATCCCCAAAGTCGAATCCTGTCCTAAACCTTCGCCCCGATTTTTTACGTGGTTCAACTTGCATAGAAGTACTCCAGTCTCTTCAAATGTTTCCCTAATTGCAGTAATCCTCAGAGAGACATTCTTCGGGACTATCTTGTTTTCGTATAATTGCTCCACGGTAAACTGAGAATCCTTGTCGCGGTACTGATGGTAAATTAAGGGGATTTCGCCACCCTTCTTGATGAAAGTGATGTCTTTCCTACCAATGTCGTACGCTGTAGCACACCCAAATTTGTCCACCCAGCCTAGATCTTCATCAGCTTTACAAGCGTTTCCTCCAGGGAAGCAGAGGATGTTAGAGAAAGAACCGCTGGTTTTTGATCGTTGTGTGACTAGAAAATGAGGACGCTTTTCTTGAGCGTTGTCTTCGGTTCCTATTTGAGCAGATGAAGAGGTAGGACCCGGACCTGGAGCAACTAGCATAATCGAAGCTGCCTCACGCCATGGTAAACCAGCCGTTAGTTTTCGAGCAGTTGGTGAATTTTGAGCTGCTGTCACGAGACCATGAGCAATGTTGTAACGCATCTTGAAAAAGGACCCAAGACAGCTTATTCGTGTTCAAACCCAGTACACCGTTAATGTAGTTAAGCTCAGATAAGAAAACTTCCAGTGACTTGCTTGACGTGGCTTTTGTTTCTATGTTTTGTACACAGTGTTCAGCTGATAACGTTTGAAATTCCCGAGCTGTCACCTACTAAAACATTGGACTCGCTGCTCCACTTCCGTCCTGTAAATTATGTTTTGTACACAGTGTTCAGCTGATAACGTTTGAAATTCCCGAGCTGTCACCTACTAAAACATTGGACTCGCTGCTCCACTTCCGTCCTGTGAAATACTTCAGTATTCCCTTTCACTTTTTTATCCGCCCGAGTATACGCTAAATTAGACGAGAAACAACATCAATCTAAAAAAAGCTGTAGTTTATTACTGTAATAATTACACATTACACGAGACACCGAACAAGGAAGATAACCAGACAAATTAATTTGGGTTGGGCTTTCGGCTCGTGCCCGCTAATTTGTTTCCTACCTTTACTGTTTATGTCATCGAAGTTTATGGATTTGAGGAAGTCGGATCATGTTTTTTAGAAGACAAGGTATAATAATACAAATTAATTTGGGTTGGGCTTTCGGCTCGTGCCCGCTAATTTGTTTCCTACCTTTACTGTTTATGTCATCGAAGTTTATGGATTTGAGGAAGTCGGATCATGTTTAGAACCATAAAAATACTTTTAATTACTATAACGTAATCCTCATTTTTCTGATTCCTAATTTTGAGCCTCCAATAAATGATTAAACACATGGATCTGGACCCTGCACTTATCGTACATATTGCTTATTATAATATGTACCTACTTCCTTTTGGACTTATTGCAGATTTGCTTGGCTCACCTAGATTGAGGATGAGGAGTGAGCTCAGAGCTCATTTATATTATTAACTACATGTCTCATGTGTTAGCCTCGCATTCGTTTCGTATTGTACATAGAAGTACATTTACATCTTTTGATGTGAGATGTGAGGAATTCCAGTTGAACTTGTTTCGGCATGGGGCGACGTGAGATAACTCTTTCTAACGATAAGTCTAATGACGAAGACGATTGTCCCCAGATCTTACAGTGTGCCACGTTACTTGTGGATCGGACAAAGATAAATTGATTATTGATTTCGCAACTCAAACAAATTGCCTAATGCATCAAATAAGAAATGAGAGTTGAGTCAAGCGATCAATCATGATAATTCTTCGTCATCGCATGACGCGCAAGCGAAGACTGGAAAAAAATGCTTAAATTATGGGCTGGATTAAATTAAATTATGTATTGAGAAAATAATCTTGATAAATTAGGTTAGGCTAGCTTGCTCCCATTTATTTATTTATTTTTGTCGTACGCCTTATAATTATTTTAGAGTTTACAAAACTTTAATGTAATTCAGTACATTTGACCGTAACGAGTAACATTAATCTCAAATGTCGTTACAATTCCATCTGAAGAAGGCGAGATGCCTCTATGAAAATTTGAAGAGGAATTCTTTAGTTCGGCCATTGTTTTAGGGATTTCTTCTATTGACTCAGGTCCTGTGTAGTTGGGTGTCTCTGGATATAGATCATCCCCTGAGGAATCCCAATCGCAAGCTATTTAGTATCTTTATTTTTGACATGTCGATTTTTCAAGAAAAACAATTACTGGATACCTGGAAGAATAAAGAGAGTCCCATCATTTATCTTCCGAACGACGGGAAAGCCCCTTTCTACTCCTAATGTTTTTCTGATGCCCATTCTATCTCGAAGCTCGTGAATCGTCTGCACAGACTTCAGTCTTTGAAATTCGTAAACTTGCGGTGGAGCCAGACGAATTTGGCCTTTAGCATGCTCTGAAAGAACTGTAGTTGGTGAAAACCACTTTGTAAAAGAATCGGATTTGATTAATATTGAGTTAGTTTAGTTTAAAATGTAATACAAAAACAAAACAAAGAATTTTCATGAATCTAACTTGTGCTTTCCCGGCTTCGTTTCCATCCACCACTACCCTTGGAAGCTTTGGAAGAATCGTCATGTAAAATATAGTATCAAACCTAACTTTAGCCTTCATAATTGCGGGAGTAAGCCAATTGCTCCAATCATTTAACGCTCGAATATCAGGAACACAATCAAGCTGTCTGCACATTTCAATGAATTCCCTAGCATTTTTTCGAACCCTTTTTTGCCAAGTCTGTAACTCTTTTTTATCTTCTAGCTCTTCAAATTCGTAACTTAACATTCCATTAATGAGATGCTTCTCAGGATCAATTCTTCTAGGTCTGCACAAAAGTACTCCGGCTTCTTCAAATGTCTCCCGAATTGCTGTGATTCTAAAAGAAACTTCTTTTGGGGTGTGATGGACAATATCGCCGTCATTTTCTGAGCTGTAAATGCCTGGAATATGAGCACCTTCTTCAAAATACCGTTCTTGCTTTAAATCAACATTGATTGTATCCTCGAAAAGATCAATCCACATCGGATCGGAATCCACACGGTCATAGTTTCCTCCTGGAAACACCCAACTTCCCGGCATTACCCTGCCAGTTCTCGAACGCTCCACCAACTAATCTTGACATCAACAAGATTCGACTACTGAATTCGGAAACCTTTTTTGTATAAAAATTTCATTTTTAGTAAATATACCAAATATCCCAGGGAATAAGGTTCGCTGTTGTTCATTGGAGCAACGAGCATTAATGACGCCGCATCATTCCAAGCTCTGGCAACCTTATTAGCAGGCTCGACACGTGTCGAAAGAATTCGAGTTTGACCTTTTCCATTCTTAAAAATATCCGATACATACCCCAGCCCATCACGTAGAGGAGTTTTTGCAGAACGAAATAAATTTTTATAGATCATCGCAGAAGAAAAACGAAGATTACAGCTCACTTAATGGAAATGGTTCACTTACGTAATGCACATGAAAAATTAAACCTGCAAACAACCAAAACGGAACAATTCAAAGCAAAATTAAACTCATTAAAAAATCTACGGCGGACTTTTGTTTGATTAAATCGATTAAACTTATGGCATAATAATAAAATATAATTTGATAGATAAACTTTTGACGCTTATTGAAGTGCAGTTATCTAATCAATTTATGTGAAATGTCTTTAGTTTTAAAAAATCTGACTGTGACCATATCAGAATCAGCAGAGTAGAGGAATTTCAGAATCATGTGTTTTGCGCCGCACGTTGATTTTATTTTTAGCGAGGACTCTGACAGGCAGAGAGTATAATAGACAGAGATCTCGTCAAGAAAATAAATGTTTCCCTAAACTCATACTCGCACTGGTACACAAACAAAGTTGCAGACAAAGCCCGAGTGTGGCATAAAAACCACTAAAGGAGTCTGTCTATGACTAGCCAATAGTCAAGTATGAATATGAGAATTTTGTAAGAATTCAAAATCTTTATTGTGAAAATTGTAATTTACATTCAAGGACATTCGAATTATTATAAAGTCACTGTATTAGGATCTGCTTATCCCAACCCAATATTTTAAATACAGGAAATCTAGTGGGAACATGCAAACATCGCTGTATTTATGGGCTACGCAGGCTGCAAAGTTGCAATTTAACAACTGAAAGATTTTAACACTTTAATATATTCAATATCAATTAGATTCAAAACGTAAATTGTTTTCAAGAATTGTTTTAAAAACTTGGTGCTTGACAGCTTGGTGACGGTGGAACTTATGTTTTAACATTTATATTCGATAATTAAAACTAGTTATAGAATTTACGAAGATTCGGTGACTACGCCAGTTGGACATTTGCCTCGGTGAGATACTTACTTAAAAATGTTTGAGCCTCTGGGGGCATGGTCGCAGTAAGAGGTCCGATTTTTCCAGGTGCGGCGACACTTAATTTTCCAAGGCTTTGAGCCAGAAACAGCTTCGGATTAGGAACAGTAGCTGAAATTAAAACGCATAAGATTTTCTTCGATTATTTACATAATATAACAAGACAGAAAGCGAGAAGTCGCAGTCGTTCGTGACAAAACTAGGTGCTATATGTATGTAGTCAGTTGTCGAATACAATTAATTATTGATTGATTGATTGATTGATTTATTATATATTGATGTATTCTTTGGGTAGAAAACGCCCATGAACACAGTTCCAATTACATTTTTTATACAATTTATAATATAACTTGCAAAGAGTATTGGAGTGCGGTTTTAGCAATTGTCTAACTCTTGAATGAAGAGTCTAAATTTAATCGAATACAATTAATTATGTGTACCTTTCAAAGGATCCACTTCTGGTTTTCCAGCAAAATTTAGTCGAGAGTATGCTGTCTGATATCCAGGAGTGTCCTCAATTTCAACAAAATGCTCATCTTCCGGAACGCTGTCATCTTCGGGGAGCTCGAACAGTCTTATAAGCGCCATCAACAATGGGGCCCTATCGAAGGAAGGAATACAAATATATTTTGTCACTCATTTTGGTCGCTAATACATAAATCATAGATAATAAATCCTTACCAATAGATTGCATAGTCCCCATTTAACATCGACTCTGGGGCATCACAGAGCAACTTGGTGATACCGACAGCACAAATCTTTCGTTCAATATTTCCTGATACCTTCTGCGTTTCTGGGATGAATAACCGGTCCAACACCTTCGCGACGAATTTAGGCTCAATACTGTCAATTATTGTAACGAAAGCAGGAGCTCCGAATTTGTTAATGAAAACACAAAAATAAACCAGCAAACACTTGATGAATTTTGTTGTTTTTGAAGATGTAAGCCTTTGGAAAAGGAGTAAAAATACAGGCTTCAGATACTGCTCCATTACCGCTCTAAAAAATGGACACCAGAAGAAAATTAAACTAATTGATTGCGTAGGACATGAGGAATTCAAGCAAGTCTGGTTAGAAGGACTTGAACTTACGGAGGCATGCTTTCAACGAGGGTCTGTACCAAATAAAATCCCTCGTGGTCGTTTGTCTTAGAAGCAATGAGTTTTTGGAAGACTCCCAACAACGCGCTAATTTTCTCGCTAGCAGCAACTTGTTGTGGACCTTTGCTGATGTAAGCTTGCAACAATTGTACTAAAGGATGAATATTGGCAGGCCTCTCCCACAACACAGGCGCCAACAGGCAAGGAAACAACGTCATGTACGCATCTGGAATGGTGTTTTGATGGAAATCCAGTAGCAACGATAGGATTTGAAACATGTACGGAATAAACTCAATGACGTCTTGTTGAAGAATTCCTTGGATGATGGGGAAGAGGGACGCTTCAAACTGAGTTACAAACTGTGGATTCTGAGTGCACATAATTCTAATGCATAAGGATAAACTCTCAAATAGGTAGTGATTAAAATGAGGCTTCGAAGGGTTGCGGGCAACCATCATTAAGATTTCAACAAGCTTCGGTAAGATATGAGCCATAATTGGAGTCACAGCCTCCTGTAAAGTCGACAAAGATCTCATAATTCCTTTCATGACATATTCGTTTTCTTTTGATTGTGGCCGTTCCAGAACTGCAAATAGTGATGCAAGTAGCTCTTGAGCAAGCCCGCTAATATCAGCAGACTTAATTAAGGCTGTATTATCAGTATTTCTCAATATCAGCAGTTTGTCAATGCAGTTTGCTGCATAAGTGTGAACCACTGCACTTTCAGATCTAATGAATTTGACGAGTAATGGGAAGGCATCCTTCACGACATGTTGAGGGAGCTGATTCCTAAAAATCATGAGATATTTGATAGCATCCGCCTTCAAAACCGGGAGCTCATTAACGTTTGCAGCCTGTAAGTCAGGTAGAATGTGGGTATTGTAGAACTCGACAATGTTCACCAACTGATTTTGCAACCATGAGGAGGGAGCTGTAAATTATTTTGATAGCTTCCTTGTTCCCCGCATGTTGAGACGCCAGCCCCATTAATTTCTGAAAGCGTATTTCAAATAAATATACATTATGCTTTAACTGGTTCACATTCTCTCCAGTTTCATTCATTTCAGTCTCTTCCAGGAAGGAGTAAAGGTTAATTAAAAACACATGTTATGAACCTCAAATAGTGCAGTGAACGGAGCCGCGAAATTGTCAAGCACGAATTTAATTTCTCTCCATAGTTCATCCGACTTTAGCTCGTGACGATATCGCTTGAATAAAGAATGTGCGGTCTGCAGGACTCCATTGATTATATGGAAATCATCTGCAAAACATAAAACCAAACTTTTATCATGTTTTGCGAAGTTACCTTATTATTATTCTTCCACTACAACTTCGTATACAGCAAAACTTACCACAATTAAACTTCTCAACGAGTTCCCTCAAGAGGTCAGGCCAATGATTAGGGAAGTCCTCCCTTCCTATCACAGATACAGCGTCGCTCAACTGTCTTTGTATATTTTCAGGAGACTTCAGCATGAGGTCTACAATTGAAGACTTGATCGCAAGTCGATCAGCACTATCTATTTTGTTCTGTTCATCATCAATCTAGAAAACCAATAAAAATAAACACTCTGAATTAAATAAATAGATAACATTACTTAGTTGATTATTCCGTAATTGTACTTACGATTTTCCAGTTTCGCTTCACATAATTTTTAAAAACAATGGAACCGGCCACCCTTATCGTTATATCGACGCTTGTATTGCTGACCAAGCTCAACAGGAGTAAAGGATAATTTTTATTGACCTCCACCGACTCCAGGTATCTCTCAGCTAGAATACAAAATTTAAAACACGTTATTATTATTACCAACAGAGTAACACGGTGTTCCATTACCGCTGAAGTGAAATACACAGTTAGCTCGCAATTTAAGAACCAACCTGGCTTTCTAACGTTTGGATCTGGGTTCAGAGTTTGTTGAAGGTAGGAACCGAGGGCTTGCAAGTTGGCTTCATTGATCTCCATGATTTAATTTTGCACACAATTAAACCGGCTAAAGTCAAACCCAACTAACTGAGTATGAGTATGGCGTTTTTAAACTTATCTCAATAAAAATTAAAATTTGTCGTGTAAAATTGATGATGACACCTCAACCGAAATATTCAAAAGGTGTAAATATTATAGTCACGATTAATATTCTCATAAGTAAGGATCTGAAAATTATTATCACCTTTGATTTGAATGAACGTAAAGTAGACGACACAAGTTATGAAGACAAAAAAGATCGTCCGGTGATGATCTAAGAAGTGTAAAGCAAGTAACTATTCCCGCATTTTAGGATTTCGTTTTTTGGGGTGATTTGAGAAAAAATATTCTTTACTTTCCGATAGGAAAATAAGGGCACACAAGGTTGAGCTCATCTACTCCTGCTCATCTCTGTGCACCTCACCTCATAAAACAAAACAATGCAACGTGAAACGTGATAATATGATGATCGAATTGAATAGTTTACGTTAATCTCATTACTCACTGATTAGTGTAGAATCTGCAAGAAGGGTTAACGAAGTGTGTAACCGGAGAGTATATTATTGTGCTGTAATGTGTTTCGTTAGTAAGTAAGCTACGATTCTGTTCCACTAACTTTTTTCCTTTCGTCAGTGACTTTAAATAATTGCTCCGGTGAAAGTTTTTCCTGAGCCTCAAGTATAGTTCTAAAAAAGAAGAGCTTGAAATGTCCTTAAAAAGTGGTTCTGATTGGGCTTTGTCCCTTCTTCGAACTTTGCCTAGGGTGAATTTAGGGAACCTTCCTAAAGCGCCGGGGCCTAAGGTAAAATGTTCATTAAATTATGATAGTTGCGTTGTACACATTCTTATTAAATGGGGAACGCGGTATGCTAACTGAAATGAAACGAATGTTGTTTTAGTACCAAAAAAGGGCTAGAGGGCAATATGGTGGTTTTGACCATCATCACCCCGTAAAGGGACCATCCTCAAGAAATAGTTATCTTAGGTTGGGGTATGAGGGCGGTCGTCGTCTGCCGTGGTACGCTCAAGTTCCAATGGAAAACTATCACGCTGGCCACAGGTAAGGAATTAAGACGTATTCACTTCTGAGCCATCATTATTTTTATTTTTAAATGTGCATGTGTTATCCTTTACTTCTGCAGTTGGAAGCGTCAGTATCCACCCTTGAGTCTGGGAACGCTGCAGCTCATGATCGATACCAACCGCATAAATTCCAGTGAGCCCATTGACTTAACAGCTATTTGCAACACGAAACTATATTTGATGAATCCTTCTGAACGACATTATGGTGTTCATTTGACCGAAGAGGTACTATTATATTTGTCGATCCTCATAATTTTGTCCTATTCAGATTTAATTTGGTTTAGAATGTTTTCTGTGGGACCGTTGTACTATTTTCGTTTGTGTCTGTAGGGAATCGACAATTTCAAAGCAAAAGTTAACATTGAAGTCCAATGGGTTACCGAGCCGGTTATCGCTGCTATCGAGAAAAATGGAGGCACAATCACGACTGCATATTACGACATAGCTAGCTGTTTTGCTGCAAGAGATCCCATCACATTTTTTCAAAGTGGACGGCCGATCCCCAAGCGTATGGTGCCTCCCGAAGATGCGATAGAATTTTACACCGACCCAAAGTTTAGAGGTTACCTTGCTGATCCAGAGAAAATAGCGGAAGAGCGACTTGTCCTAGCGCAGAAGTATGGATACGTGCTACCAAATCTGGAAGAGGATTCCAAGAAGGACTTACTTTTAATGCGGAAGGATCCACGTCAGATATTCTACGGCTTGGAGCCAGGTTGGGTAGTGAGCATGAGAGACAAATGCATTTATAAACCTAAAGATGAAGCCTTGTTAGAATATTACCATGAATAGTTTTATAACTTATGTGTAGTATCATGTCACCCCTGTCAAAACGACAATACAATAGTCTCTAACATAATTTAGAATTAAATCATAGTTCTCGATCGTTTTGCAATAAATGAAATATATTATTACATATTAACTCAGGACTTTTTATTTTTATTTCTACAAAATGAAGTGGTCGTAAACACTTTAAAACTGAAGTAATCATAAGCATGACAAAACATAATACCTGCAGTAAGAGATATATATATGTACGAACATTTCTCTCTAAAATAAAAAAAATAAAAACTCGTGAAAAAACATCTCACAGCTGCATCTGCGTCATGTTTTGACGGAGAACAAACGTAGTCGTAGACCACACGTGGATCTTACACAGACATATCAGGTTGATATTTCAAGATTTCGGGACCTGTATTCAACTAAAAAAGTGTAATAAAAACGAAATTATTTCAAAATGGTGTTATTTCGAAGATCCAGTAAAGTCTGTGATAAGTTCATGTACATATTCACGTTTCTCATCTTCGTTTGCGAAAAATGTCAAGGAAGAAAAAGTAAAAATACATGATGTCCAGATTAACTATGCTGAAACGCTTGAAAAGACTGACAAAGTCCGACCAATAATGTATCTTGCCTGGAGCGTTTGGTAAAGTTTAAAGTTTTTTGGTCACACAGTAGCAGTAAAGCATGAAGAAATACACGTAAATATTGATTTGTACTTTTATGTTTCAATGAAGGTTCCATCGAAATGGACTTCAAACCAATTGTAGCTGCTCTTGGCGAAAGTAAGTACAAATGGATTTCATACGATCCTCCGGGCTATGGGAAAAGCCGTCCTCCGAAACGAGAATTCCTATCGAAGACGTATGAAACAGTTCACGAGATTGATGTAAAATATATAACCGGATTGATGGATGTAAGCTCATAAGAATCAGACGTTTCAGTTTACGCCAAAATTATGGGAGAATTATTGAAAATTTACTGTCTCCTCTTACGAAGGTGCTAGGGCATCAAAGTTATAATGTGGTCGCGTGGAGTGGGGCGGCTCTGAGTGCAGTATTGATCGCTTCCGAATCCCCGACGAGAATTTCCAGTCTGGTTACTTTCGGATCTTTTGGATACGTAGAAGAAAAAATGATTCCTGAAATAAAAAGTAACTTTACTTCTGATTTATAATCTCTTCCTCCTAAATTAAGTGATGAATTGAACATTGGATTCAATCATATCTAGTGTTGAGGGACATGGGGCTAAATGCGATAACAGAATCGAGACGCGTTCCACTACTTGCAATGTATGGACCCGAGTACCTGCTGGAATTGTGGAGAGGTTGGTGTGACGAAGCAGTCCGTATGTCTCAGTCTGATAAGTATAAGAAGGGAGGCACATTCCAGAGTAATCTTGACCGAGTTCAGTGTCCAGCACTCATTATGCAAGGGACAAAGGACGCCTTAATTCAAATTTCACAAGCTGAACATCTGAACAGCTCCATTAAGAATTCCAGGTCCATTTTATTATTAGCTCTCATTTTGATTTCGTCTTACATCTCAACTAGCTTGGAGCCATTTTACTAAGTTACTCTATCTGATACTGATCTTGTTTTTAGACTTCTCATCGTGGACAATGGAACGCATAATTTGCATTTGCGGAACACGGAAAATTTTGTGAGACAAATCGAGTCATTCTTTGACGAGACAGTATGATATGGCATATTATAGTAATTTGTACATTAATTATTCGAAATGTTCATGAAGAGAAATAAAAAAGACAGTCGATCGAAGAATGTCATTGTAACGATTTATGTTCGTTTAATAGTTTAGTTTATTCCCACTAGTACGCTTCCATTTTTAAAACATTTTGCATTGGAAGTTCATCTTTGGTCGAATTGCATTTCATCAGAGTTATTGGGTGCATTTCATACGTGGGTGAGATAGGGACCCACTTGAAGATGTTGTACCTGCACACAACATGCTTTAATAGTTTCGTTTTAAATTTTGCATTGGCTAAATTAGTTTACATTGCATTCATACCGTTGAATGAAATTCATTCCCATCGGAAAATCATAAGTTTTGTCCCTATTCAATTTAAGTTCAGCACATTCATAAGCATGCATGTCTTTTGCTCAAACCTCGTTCCTCATCGGTGCCCGAAACAGTATTATCCAGTACAAAAGCGGTGAATCCAGCCACAAACATCCCAGTACTTAAAAGTATTTGGAGCAAACTGTCGAGCTCAGGGGTTCCCGTGTCAATTAACTCCGGATTGGAATTCATCCATTGGCTAACGGCCTTCGTTTTATTTATTGTTTTTCATTCTGGACTCATTCTATTATCTATTCTCATTTTTTTTCATTATTGAAAAGGGCTTTACTCACCAGTCCCAAAAATATGCTGAAACTGACAATAAAAATATTGCGTGATGATTCCAGGCTGACATCTTTCAAAGTTCCAATGCCCACAGCCAATAACCAGTGGAAAGAGGAACAGAAACATTCCTCCTAGGATTGGATCTGGAAGGGATACAACAATAGCCCCAGCTTTTCCCACGACTCCCAGCAAAACCATTGTCACTCCTGCAACTTGGATAACTCTTCTCGAACCGACTTTTGTAATTCCCAAAGTCCCAATATTGTGGCTATAAGATGTGGAAGCATTTCCAGTTCCAACAATTCCACTTAAAACACAGCCCAGACCTTCCACAAAGATTCCTCGATTCATCGCGTGTTCTGGCGGAATCGGTGCTTCTATTATAAATGAATAGAAGCTTTGTTTTTTACGTTTAAATACAAGCGTGACAATGTCAATTAGATATGTCCTTGATGTGTTTTTCCTCTTTGGAGAGAATGTCACACTTTTTGTTCGGTCTGCTAAACTTACTAATGATGCTTGCGCAACAGTAATAATCTCCTATTGACTCAACAGTTGATGTCAGAACTCCGCAAAGAATTCCCAAAACCGCCCCGATTGACACGGTCGGTAATCCAAACTGAACTGGAACAGTAAATTAAAGCATTTTTACTTGAAGTTTTTCTCATGTTTAGCTTGAAATTGATAGCGCATACAGGGATAGGGAACGCTAAACCACGGAGATTCCTCCATAATTCTTTTCTTCGCGTCAACTCTGGCAGCATCTCCCTCTTGAAGAACATCAACTGCGGTTAAGATCCCACAGACAGCCCAAACCAATAGTAAGGCTAGCAAAATCTAAAAAAAAAATTCAGACCATCCTAATATTACAATGCAGCAAAAACTCACAATTTTGAAGCGTAATCAGTGTGGAAGAGCTGGTGTGTGTTTAATCAATTCACTTAAACCTAACAATATCAGGGTTGGTTTCTCTTGCTTGTCCACCTTCCCATAATTAAGGCCCATTTCCGTTTCCGCAATAGTAACAAAAAATTAAACTTTTTTTTATGAAATTTTAGAACTTACAGGTAAAACCTGGAAAATTGGGAAGTAGGCCCTTTTTTCTGTGCCGTCTGAACTTTTTTCCTTTTTGGGGAGGGGTATTTTGAGATTTCGCAAATGTTGAGAGAAAATGATGAGCACAAGTGTCATTCTGGAAATAATTTTGAGTTTGAAAAATTCGTAATGATAATGTCTTTTAGTCTTCAAATTAAGCTTACGAAAAGGCCACGTAATAGTTTTTTGAACACTGCAGCATCACTTTTCGGAACAAAGAGAGACCAATTAACGTAATAGCTGGTGCTACAGTGATTGGTGTCACGAATTTTGTCAAATACCCAATAAAGCCTAAAAAATCAAATGAGATCAAATCTGAAAAAAAGATAGATTAGGCAAATTAGCTAAATAATTTACCTGTGAGTGCAAACATCATTTCAAACATGGATGCACAAATAATCGCTCCCTGAATCTCTCTCATTCGCATTTGCCATTCCTCCGTTTTCTGTTCTGAACTTAAACTTGACAAGTCCACCGGACATTTCCACTTTGGTAACCCCATTATAGCCAAAAGAAGGGACAAGGTAAGAGTAACTGCCGCCTTGAACAATCGGCAAAGTATTTCCAAATGTACATTGCAAAATTGTGATTAATCCAGACATAAAAATTAAAGTTGAGATAATGACAGCTTTGTCCGGATCGTCGTTTTCCATGCAAAGGGCTGGAGTCAAAAGAAATGGGATCGCGACTGCTGCTGTAATCATTTCTAAGTTGTGCTAAAATGCACAGGTATTTTCTTAATGACAAACGTTTTGTTCACGTGTTGTTTCGAAAATAGGTGTAAGAACCATTTCAATCTGTACCTGAAGTCCTAATGTAACGGTTATATACCATGGAGGTACATCCGTGAGCCCGTACAGTATATCATTTTTATTGTCCTGCTTCTCTTTGTCACATTCTTCCTTTGCCCCATTAAACTTTGCCACTTTACTGGCATCTTCAGGTTGATATTTTGACAGGTTACATTTTAGTTCCAGACCCTCGTCGACATCCTTTCATCAAAAAATCCAAACCTTTTAATTTCCTTGAATGAAAATTTTCTACATGCTTTATTTAACCAGTTTATCTTACCTCTACGCTTGCGCTTAATGCAGGNAGGTTGATATTTTGACAGGTTACATTTTAGTTCCAGACCCTCGTCGACATCCTTTCATCAAAAAATCCAAACCTTTTAATTTCCTTGAATGAAAATTTTCTACATGCTTTATTTAACCAGTTTATCTTACCTCTACGCTTGCGCTTAATGCAGGATTGGATTGTCCATGCTTCTAAAAAATTCTGCTCTGCTCTCTATCTGGTCTAAACAATTACTGACGATGAGTGAAATGCTGCAAGGTGAGTTTGCACGATACTAAACACAGTGAGTTTAGAGATGAGAATACTAAAAAATGACAGACATCCGAGCATTCCTAGTTTTTTAAACCTGTATTGCAATTGTATCATGCATTATGTCCAATTATAAGATATTTCAGATGACAATTCGAGTTTGATTTGGCTTCAAACTTTCATTGCATTTACTGCAGATAAAAATGATCAATGCCTCTACAATTTTGTACGGGAGGTATTATGCTAAAGTATTAAATGTGTCAGTTGCACAAAATCAAGAATCGTGGTAAATAATACAAAAATATGGTGTGCCGAGTCTGTATATTTTATATCTTAGCCAAAGTTAATGCCAGATAAATCAAGTTTTACATGTTTTTTTACATCGCTTCAAAAACATTTATTAATTTTGGTTTATTAACATTTGAGAGAGTCAGACTGCATTAGAAATACCTGAAAACTGAAGGCCACGTAAATGTAGGTAAGAACAAACTTTTTTGTTATAAAAAAACATCCCAGCCCGGATAGCGCTAATTGTCTCTTCTGAGAAAAATCAATTCTCGAAATCTGTGGTGGAAATTAACAAATTAGCAGATTTTGCTCACTAAGATTTTTGCAAGACTAAGACTTACTTGTTTCCGTGTGAGATATGAACATGGTTTTTCAGACATATTGACGAGAGGCTCAACATTTGCTGCAGTTTCATGCAAACGGGACGCTTGATGGCTTAGAATAAACATCCTGATAATTAAATGTACGAATGACCACAAGAGGTAAATTGTGTGAAGAAAATGCTTATGTTCAGATGGTGTCATCCACATATGAAGCTAATTAAATTATGGTGGTTTA
>JAHZMX010000293.1:0-13371 GCA_027743895.1 Seira musarum
GGGGACGCGGATGTATAATTGATTATACCTGACGATCTACCTCCTCATCACTATCATTGCAATTTTTTGTTTCGGGATAGCAGGATGTGAGGCTCGAGCGGAGATGGTATGGTTGGGGAACTTGGGCAAACATGATTCGGAAGCTCAACAATTCCAGATAAGTATGAGTACTTATGCCAACCTCACACGATGATATTTAAAAAAAAGGTTTTTTTCATAATGCCCCTGCAATATGTTTCTCTTGCTAGTTTTACATGTGCATATTTACTCTCATGAGCTTGGTTTGTTGCCCTTTAGCAGTAATAAAAAATTCAAAAATTTCCTAATGCTCCAACTCTCAAGTCTCGCTATCCGATTTCATAGAT
Organism: Seira musarum; assembly: GCA_027743895.1. NCBI lineage: Eukaryota > Metazoa > Arthropoda > Collembola > Entomobryomorpha > Entomobryidae > Seira > Seira musarum. The sequence goes on from JAHZMX010000293.1 coordinate 366, forward strand.
GCTCGTTCGCATTTTTGTCTAGACCTAAATTCATGAGATGGCATTTTTCACCAGTATGTACACATAAAAGAAAATTCAAAGCTGTTGTCAAAAAAATCTGGGGAATTTTTTTCGCCACAATGCAATAGCTCATGCATAGAAAGAATTTATTACTATTTCCAATATGAGCCTTTCATCATCTCACAACGAATACGGAGTTTACAACATATCAATGTGAGAAGATGTATTTCGTATTTCACAAGAGATTGAGAATTGTTTGAAGAGAAAAAAGATTTATGCCATCTTGTAGACACTCGTCTAGCAAAGAAATGGCTTTCAAATGTCTTTCATCCAGCCATTATTTTTGGAGACTGGAGGAGAAATGAAATGGCTTTCATTCTGTATTACAATAGCTTATTGTCTCCTATTCAAAACCTAAGGATTGTCAGTATACTTTGTAAAGAGTCATTATTGGCAACTCTGGTAGTTTTGAATGAAATGCGAAAATGATGAATCATAATTAAGTTCTTGCAATAAACGTAAAAAATTTAATAGAAATCTGAGCAATAAATTCGTAGCGAAAATTGTGTAACAAAAAATACATTTCCTTGCAAAATTGCTTTATGACGACTCAGCCATTATTAAGCTGATTCAGCAACTTTTTAGGTGTGTGTTAGTGTTCGTTATACAGCTGCAATTAATTTTTATGCGAAGCCTAAGCCAAAGCCATTATCTGACGTGATGGCGCTCTCACCATCTTAAAACCTTTTATTTTTACTTACAACTCTCGGTCTAAGATTTCCTTTTAAAAAGAAGGAAATTCCTTGTTTCGTTCCACTGAATCATTTTCAATTCATATTTCTCCCATTTAAAAGAGAACGAGGAAAATCTTGAAAGAGAAAGTTGCTTGTTTTTTGTTTCTTTGCAACTTTTGCACACATACAAAAAAAAATCCGGCGTTTATTATCCTAGGGTCGGATAGATTTACAACTGTGAGGAAAAGAAATATCAGTTGGAGAAACCTACAAAACAATTTATATGGGTAGCTACTACAACACTAAAAATCACTCTTTCCGGATTCCTTATTATTATAATTGAGGTCTTATCTCCTGAAGGGAGAGGAGAAGAACATGGAAAAGAAATAAAAGGGCGAATATTTCATGGTCTTTTGAGAAGAAAAGTAAAAAAATCTTGGAATCTTTTTTATTAGTGAACATTCACTTGAAAGAAATAAAGCAAGTTTTTCTTTTTTCACTGTATAATGCACTATATGTATGCGCAATATTACTTTACTTCCCGCTACTACAGCCATTTCTTTCTTACCCTACATAAACTGGACTAAAAAAACTCTTCTTCTTCCTGGAGAGTAGTACCTTTTCCATGGGAATCTACTCATTCTTTCCCCACCACTCACCACTACCATCACCTCAACTACTCCCAGTTACTACTACTTCAACTCTTCTTCACATCTTTTGGGAAAGAACACATTTTGTATTTTTACTTACTTACTTACCCTCCTTTCTCATCTGAAAAAAAACTTTAGTTTTCACTAGTTTTATCAAAATTCAAAGGTTTTCTTTTTTCTGTTTTGTTGTCCGAGAAAAAGATGGAAGAAAAATTTTCTCCGCTTTCTTTACGAGTCGTGTAAATAGTAAATACAGCTTAAAAGCTCTGCGTTCCGCCACCCCATTTTCCAAAATACAAATTGAAGTTGGCGGGTGTATACAACCAGAAAAGACGGAGAAAATTGCCGCTACTTGGCCTCGATTTTCAGTATTTACTTTCATCGTCACTATTTTCAATGATTTTTTATTTGTAAATGGCTTTAAGGGCAACTTCACGTCACGGTCACGACTGACCCTTTGAAAACTGATATCATCATCATCACATCTACAATGTACATATTCATCGTCACTATTTTCAATGATTTTTTATTTGTAAATGGCTTTAAGGGCAACTTCACGTCACGGTCACGACTGACCCTTTGAAAACTGATATCATCATCATCATCACATCTACAATGTACAATGTACTCTCAACTCAACCTATTTCTGATTTATACAAAAACTTTGACAATTAGATACAGACAAAGTGGTAACTTGTCTCATACGAAAAAAACAGTTAATTAAATTCTTACTCCAACGACACACAAGTCAATCCGGAGTTCAAGTTTATTATAACATTTTTATTACTTTCTCATCTGAAGGACTGAAAGTTGGAATGAGAATGGATGTTTGTTCGTGTGATGTGTATGTGTTTGTTTAGTTATAATCCTACTTACCAATTTTGGTTCCTCCTCGTCATCGTCGTCGAATGTCATTGGGAAGGCGAGAGAAAACAAACTGCTTCTGGCTCTCTTTTTTTTATAGAAAATTGAAGTACCCTATGTGCACGATATGATACGTTGGTAGTGCACTAAAGAACGGAAACTATTATTACTTCAAACATCCTATTCTCTATTATCACTTTTTTTTATCTTTTCCAGTTACTCTGTCGTATACTCTTTTCCTTTGTGAAATGGCCTTGTTGATACAAAGCATTAACAACTGGAAAAGGAAGGGGTGACGAGATTGAAAAATAAACTTGTTTGTTTTTTTATCTCAACTTTTCATTAGAAAGTAGTTCCGTTAGTTATTATAGTTGGGTGCTCCTCCAACTATTTGTATTGCACATCTTGCGTTGACCGGTACAGAAAAGTTGTTATCGAGGCAGACGTACTTCATCGTAAATTAATAAATAGACACGAGTTGTTGAAGTGGCTATAGTGGACAAAGGAAAACTTGAGTTGAGTTGCTGAGAGGATACTATATATTTTTTTCCTCTTGACACAAACAATCCAAGCGCAATAATTACTTTCTCTGTGCTCTTTCCCGTGGAAAGTGAAACTAGTTATAAATTACGTCTCTTCGTGATAAATAAGTTAGGATGGTGTGTGTCGGGCTCGTTGACTCGTTAAATGTTTTAGTGGATTATTTCCCACATATTTATTTTTTTTTTGATTTCCCGAGTTTGATACTACTAGTGACGATAACAGGGAAACTTTTATCATATCAGACCCATACAGCCGTTGAGATGAGACTTATCGTGATCGTGGAAACGGTGTACCTGTTTCCCCAATTTGTGTTTTGTTACTGTTTAAAACTGAAGTTGAACAGGAGAGACTGAAAAGCAGACTGGAAAAAGGGTTGCTTTCCGCGTTCCCCAAAAACTGAGTATGTTGTTCGTGTGCATGAAGTTGCTGGTCTCACAAGCATGGTGTGTGTCGGGCTCGTTGACTCGTTAAATGTTTTAGTGGATTATTTCCCACGTATTTATTTTTTTTTTGATTTCCCGAGTTTGATACTACTAGTGACGATAACGGGGAAACTTTTATCAAAGCAGACACACACAACCGTTGAGATATGATACTTATCGTGATCGTGGAAACGGTGTACCTGTTTCCCCAATTTGTGTTTTGTTACTGTTAAAAACTGAAGTTGAACAGGAGAGACTGAAAAGCAGACTGGAAAAAGGGTTGCTTTCCGCGTTCCCCAAAAACTGAGTATGTTGTTCGTGTGCATGAAGTCGCTGGTCTCACAAGCTCATCATCTAACAAAACTAAAACGCATGAAGAAAATCATGCAGTGAAAGTTGGAAGCCCCGTTATGAAGGGAAAAAAGAAGCAGACGCTTCCTTTCTCCACTGCTGCTTCTGCTGCTTGCTTCCTTGCTCCGCCAAATAAACCTTTACCACTCATCTGTATACAAACGAACCACTTTTCCTCAACTTCGTTTTTCCCCTCACAAAAGCAAAGAGATTGAAGGATCATGTGTAAGTGCTTGTTGCTCTGAATGCGCTAGCTCGTGCATCCTATCTCAAATATCCCTTGCTGGGCTGAGTTGAGTTGAGCATTTTCTTTCATAAGCATAAAACAAAAGAATTTTTTTCCAAACGTGAAAAAATAACATGGGTATTTATCTTTTAAAACATATTTCATTGCAGTGATTTCTGTCCACATGGGGGAAGATTGTGTATGTATCTCTTTTTGAAATTTGATGTTTATCTGATTCATTTTCATAAATAAAAAAAACTTTCATCCGTCACCGTTTGCATTGCTACAGAGAGAAAAATACGGCTTTCAACGACTGTGCATAAGTATGTACGTCATTTCATTGTATTTTAAAATGCTTTATAACAACAACTGGAAGCAATAGTACTTATGCTGAACTAGAATTTTACGTCTCCCTGAAACTAACAATGAATATATAATGACGGAGACTAACATGAACTACGTTTTTCACATCCCGGCATACATTTTTTTACGATGCAGCAACCATTTATACACGTTTCCCTTTCCCCGGGCTTGTCACAGAAAAAAAGAGTGACCTATTGTGTTGAAAACAGGACAAATAATGAAGGATATACTGATGTCGCGTTTGAATTATGATTCCCACGCTCAATAATAATACTTCGTGACTTTTACTCTATTTTCCGAATCTGCTGGTTGAGATTTCTGCAAATACTACCAGAGAACATGCGGGCGTGGGAAGTAAGACCAAAAGAAAAGAGAAATTCGTCTCTTCAGCTATTTTGTTGCTGCTACAAATGTAAACTTCCATAAAAAGTCTCATGATAAATGCGTTATGTATATCAATACGGTGTAGATATAATTATACCAACCTTCTGTTACTCATGTTCTGAAGGCTGTTGCTCTATCCACACTTCACTATTTTGTGCACGTATTTTCTTTCACTTCGTGGCGGAATTGTTTGTGTAATTATTCGATCCATCTATATTATATGACTTTTCTAGTTGTCATAGATATAGCTTGTAAGGGAGAGTGCATAATTAAACTTGCGCTCCCTTTTCTTCCTATGTCCCCCTTGTTTGGTTCCGGTGGAGCATAATATAGTTCTTTCTCCCTTTGAACAGCCTCAAAAGAGATTCATTTTTCATGATGTGATGTTTTCTGTTTTTCTCTCCGTGTTTCATTTCCTTATCAAAAATTTAAGTCTCTTGTCTGCTGTGTGAGGAGAAGGGAAAACTAGGTGGATATGGATCTTGTGTGAAGAAAGAGGATTTGCACAAAAAAATGCAACGTAAGCAAACCACTCATCCCTGTCACACTGAAATGGAGGGGACCAAAAGGTCTTGTTTATGTTTATATATATTTTTTTTGAAGGATTCGTCTCGTCACTTATTTACTGGCTAGAAGCCAGTGCAACTTGTTCACCAAAAAGACATAATTCTTGCACGGATAGTTAGTCCCCATCCGCGTTATTATTTTTACTCATCCTAGAGTCCTCCCAAGATCAAATTGTGCTGTACTGACATCACTATTATGACGTAAATAAAGCTTATTTTATTTTCTGTTAACTAGATAAGTAGAAATAAATCTTATTACTGCACTCCCACTCGGAGTTGCTGTAATGGATGCCATATGCCTGTCTAATTCTTGACATTAATGTCATAGGGGAAAGATTAGCTTTTGTGGGTACTCGAGAAGTTGACATAATTAGATTTGTTATAATCAAATATTTATTTAAAACAAGGTTAAGAGCTGAGTGGGCCGAATGATAACCATGCAAAGTGATCATGCTGTCTGATCTGTAAAAATTTTGTACCCCACGTTTATACTGCTCTTTCACAAGCTCGTGGTTCATCTCCGAATTTCCAATTTTATCTGGAAACATGTACAACGAAAAAAGTTTTGCATTAATTTTAAATAACATCCTGACATTTATGCGGAGGTAATGGCCCTTCATTGCATAAAATGTTTCAATTGCAAGGAAAACTTGGCTAAAAGTCTCTCATGGATAGCAAATGCATGTATTACATTCATGTGAAATGAAATTAAGAGAAAAAGTTCTGCTTGACAATGTTTTTAAAAGTTTAAGACAAACCAGGTCAAGCAATTTTCCACATGCATGTTTACCAAAATCATGAATATTTTTTTACAACCTTTCTTTTGTTGCATCAAGTTGGAACTTTTTTAAAATGCGAAATTGAGTATGAAAGTCCTTGAAAGTTTCCTGTCTGAAAAACTAAACGAGTCAGAGACTTTTGCTAAAAAAAATATTCAACCATGCATGACACTTAAACAAAAGTGTGAGAAATCCAGCTTCATTCAACATTCTATTGTCCTACCTAAAGCTATTTAATCCCACCAACACGTCATCATCATCAAAAGTTGTCATAAGTGGGAAACGGAATTTCTCAAAATAAAATAGGAAAGCTGGAAGCACAACCCCACATCATCTTACTTTCACCACAGTAATTTCCTTTTTCTAAAAATATCCCGATGGCTCTTTCAAAATAGCAACATGGCAGTTGCTCAAATAGCCTGGAATGAAGGACGCTTCTAAGACTTTCCACCATTACATTTCAAAGACGAGATTGGAATGGTTAATAGATGTGCTTTTGAATGAATGGGATAACCGCTAACTGGGCTCTCTCGTCTTAAACTCACACGCGGGCTAAAAGGAGATGATTTTAGGAAGAATGCCACAACGAAAGACTTTCAAGGGCTCGGGAAAGGAAGTATGCGCCGCCCATCCTTTCATTTGGTCTTCTTCCTTCTCCGCTGTTATCCCGTTGAGGACTTAATGTACCATAATGTCTTCCTTTCTATGGTTTCTGGATCCAAGATTCTCCATAATACTTGTATTTACTGTCTTATTTTGAGAAGATGTTATAGGAAAGTAAAAGTCATTGACTGGCGAATAAAAGGAGAATTCGACTTTTGGAACAATAAGCTACACACAAACTTTCATAAAGCCAAGCTTTTATGATGTGGGAGATTCAGAAAATATCCATGCCTTTCAAACGGGGAGACTAGTTTACTAAATGGCTTTGAAGGAAAATCAAGCAGTTTTTAATAGTTGAAAATAATAGTCTTAAATATGTAGAATTTTTTAGCAGTATAAAATCTTCTTGGCCACACTTCTTCCTAAATTTGCTTTCCTCCAAGTTCAACCATAACGTTTGAATAAAGAGTACGTAGCTCTTCACATGTTTGTTTCAACATTCGGACTCCTTTAAGCTGTTCATTTTTCAAAGGTTTGCTTTTACTATGAGCGGGGAAAGGTATATGATTAATGTGGCTTTGTTACTTTCCCCATGTGCTTTTTTTATCCTCCTCAGCCACATTTAAAGCTGCTGAAAGCCACAAATACATAAAGCAGTTGTGCATATACTGCAAGATAGAACTCCTGCGTTGGAGAGATATGACCAAGAAAAATACAAAAGTACCTATTTCATATTTACATTTCTGAAGGGTCTCAAAAACTTCTCGTAAAAGAAGGATGAATATAAACCCAATGTAAGTAAAGCTCATACAGAGTTTAATATTTGGAAACAGGACAGAATAGAATAGAATAAATGACAAAGACAGAGGAAAAGTCAAAATTTAAAGTGGAAAGTTCTAAATGGAAATGACAGGAGGAATATATATGATGATGAGAAGGAGAGTATTTGTAACGAAGACATCAGCATGAGATCGTGTCTGCGTGAATGAATTTTTCAGAGCACACTTCATCTACTCCTTTGAGTGCTTACATTCTCGCTTGAATTAAACTATTTTCTGCTAAATAAAAAAAAAGTTCTGAAAGAAAGAGGAAATAACACGTTCTTTGTACAATGCGTACTTCACATGAAGTCGTTTAATGTATGTATAGCACTTGAAGCTAGAAAAAGTCAGGGGAGAAGCAAGCGGACAAAAAAGAGGAAGTAAATCCAAGTACGACATCAGAGACAAGCTGAATTGGCAGACGGACTAGTTGCTCTACTTGAATTTCGTTTAATGTGATGTGATGCATGTAGCACGAGAAGTAGCACATTCCACCAAAAAAAGTATAAAAAAAGGAGAAAGTAAGTTGCTCAGTTTGTTCCTTTCGATAGAAAAAGCTAACTGTTCACGTTCACAGCATACAACGAGAAAGAAGTAAGGAGGCTGGAAGCGACGACAAAAAAAAAACGAAGGAGTGATTGTGAAGTGGTTACTATTTTCCACGGGTTTGAGAAAAGTTGGATGGAAAAGTGCAGATAATTGCGCAAGTACGTGCCCACACATCCGGCCAGCAGTAGGATACCTAGGGCGAACAGAAGCTTATATTTTAAAACCTTCTGGTGAAGAATTGGATTGTTTTGGGATTCGAGTCGTACGTTCTCTACATTTTAACTTGTTTTAGTTAATAGCAATAAACACAAAAATACTTCGTGACTGAGAGTGACAAGAGTCGCTGGCCAAAGAAAGCAATCTTTTAAATGTTAAAGCTGTTTAGAGAAGCAAATGAAAGCACCGGTTATGTGTATGTCAAAAAAAGCTGGCACAGATTCATAGGTATTGCGTTAACAATCGGAATGTTGATATTTTGGTAAAGTGAAGTGTCCATCCTCTTTTAGGTATTTCGGCTTTTGTATAGGACGTGGATGTCGCCCAAAGACAAAGAGTGTACGTAATGCATTTTGAGGCTGTCATTCTCGAGTGAATCTCGTTAGAAGAGGAAGATAGGGGATGATGTTACTAATGCAGGATTGTCAGCACTTTATTTGGCTAACAATCAAAAGTGAAATTCAAATCCGTGACTTAAATTCAAATCGACGGGCATTTGGCTACTTATATATATAAGGTATTTTATTGTCCAACAGTTTCCTATTACATAGGCATATTATATAGATAATGCATGAACATGAAGGAAATGCCGACAAGATATGCGGCTATGCTTCTATATAATGCTCGTTCCTAGCTACACGTTTATCTGTAAAAATAAAACAAATGCTTGAGAAATCCATGATTCTGTCAGTTTGTTTGGAACTTTTGGTTTGTCCGCTCTCAGAGGTACATGCCAATTTCTTTTTTGTAGCGATTTGGACATTGTATAGTCGACTGACAAAACTGAATTATTCGTGTTGTCAGGTTTATCTAGAAACGTAACTTTAACTGATGTATACATTCATTTTAGTGGTTACTGGTGCGGATGCCTACGGACAATTATATCTGTTGACACATTCTACTAATGTGACTGAATGGAATATAATCAAGAACAAGCAAGTATTTTTTTATTTAGATGTATACATTCATTTTAGTGGTTACTGGTGCGGATGCCTACGGACAATTATATCTGTTGACACATTCTACTAATGTGACTGAATGGAATATAATCAAGAACAAGCAAGTAATTTTTTTTTATTTCGCTACACTGATGCATTCATAAACTAGGCAAAAATCTTGAAGACTCCTGAGACTTTTTCCAAGAAATTGTTTTCCATTCTAATGCTTCATCAAAGGAAGGCAAAGCGAAGACAGACAGGTATTTTATGAAAGTAAAACAACGTCTTCATCATCCAATTCGTCTTGGCGCCATCTCCGAAAAGAAAACCCTTTGGTGATCCGTATACAAGGTAAGATGCTATTACCACATTACTTTGCTTGTACGCTTGCTTCTTTTCTTGTCCTGTCAAATTTTTCATTCTATTATCCCATCTCTCACAAGATTGGTTTCTTTCACGCGCATTGAGCCGCTTATTTTGTTTTTTCAACATTCAATTTGCTTCACAACATCATTTTTTACGTCTCTCCTTTCCAGAACCCATATGAAGGCTTATATTTTATTGGTTGTGGGGCTTTATCATGAAACCTTTATTCCGTGGATTGAAACAATTTGAGCACGAAAATGTATTTCAGAAGAATTGTAGATTATAATAAAAACTAGCATGGGTAGCCATACTGAACTAATAAAAATTTGAGAACGAATCAACAAACCAGAATAATGATTGACAACCAAACGAACCAAAATTGCATTTAAATTTGATCTCCAAATACGGTTTACATGTAGCCAGATTCTTTTTTCCCTTGGGGTAAGCATGGTACGTGAAAGGCATTCATTTTACTTGAATAAACAAGATAACAACCGCACCTGATGCTGCATCCTCTTTTCTTGTCACTCACCGCCTTCCTTTTCTGTCCCACTTTTGCTGTAAAATCCTACTGCGATATTTGCTTGCCAGGATTTTCTACGCAAATGCTTGCCAGGATTTTCTACGCTAAACTTTCAATGCCTTTAGGGTATGAGGACATCACTGGTTAAATACTAAACCACGCACTTATTCATGTTTCCTAAATTATCCTACCAGAGTAATTAAGATGTCTCATAATGGTTAGTTCTTTCCCGACATCTAAAATAAAACGTCCTAGGCGGAATAAAGCTTATATCTCAATTATAAGCATAATCTTAAATAACTTGGTTGAGGATAAACTTAAAAGAAAACAGCGTGGTCTGGGGATTTCCTTATTTTATGCGGTTTTAAATCATCTCGTGTAACGCGAAATCCTTCCATACCCCCATCACTACTGCATATGTTTTGCTGGATTCAAGTTCACTTTCCATTACATCCTGAAACTACAGATAACCTGCCGCCCATGCCGGCGTGTGTTGGTCGGTTCAAAATGACTGTTGCTGCTTCCAGCCCGAAATATTTTTGAACAGACTTAACGAAAAACTTGTGAGAACAAGAACAAGTCTACGAAAAAGCATCAAGTTAATATTTGAATGAAATGGAAAGGCCAACTTCTGAACTACAAGTTTTTTTTTGTCGTTACCGCAATGAGATCCTCTTAGAAAAATACGGGAGACTATATGGCTGAAGAGTTTGCTGGAGAAATGGTTTCAGTATCACAGTCACAAGGATTTAGAATTTTCAAGAAAAAGAGATCTATCGTTCTCTTGCTTTCCCGTTATTGGATAGGTCTCCTCACGACTTTAGTAGCAGCTTCTTGTGAAGAGTCAAGACCAAGAGACCTGCATCGTTTCTTGAGTTTTACTAGGTTAAAGCCACTAGCTAGCGTCTGCAAGAGGGAGATACACGTTTTCTATAATGAAATTCACGATGCGGTTTAGCTAAAGTAAATGGGAATTTGACCAAGTAGAAGGGTTACATATCTCTCTCAAAGCAATATAGCGGTTCCAAGAAAAGATCAATCTTCAAAAGAAAAACTCAAAATTTTAGAGATCTTTGGAGACAAGAGCAAGGTCTTCATTCAACCTTAACCTAAAATGTGAACAAGGAATATTGATGAAAGAAAATATCTCCTTAATTTTTAATCGCGTTCTTCCAAACTCAAAATTTTAGAGATCTTTGGAGACAAGAGCAAGGTCTTCATTCAACCTTAACCTAAAATGTGAACAAGGAATATTGATGAAAGAAAATATCTCCTTAATTTTTAATCGCGTCCTTCCCTTTCAGTATTTATTGCAGCTAATTTTATAGTATTTTGGAAAGTCCTATAGATCGGTATATGCGCTGTCAAAAAAGTACTACATCAAAACGTGCCGGAAAAATTGTAGCAATTTTATTATCACTTGATCTGATGTAGTGTTTAAAATATATACAGCTATATGTATAATCCAATTGCAATTTATCTTTTGTACAATATATAATCCAAACTCTCCCAAAAGGTTTTCAATTCGAGTGTGTCTAGATTGAAACAATTGTCGCCTTCGTACACCACGATACATTGTTTGCTTTTTGATTCATGGTCTGTTTTGCACAACACAGTCTCCTGAGCTTTTTCGCATGTTTTACTATTTCTATTGAAAGTTCTCCCAGCTGGACAGGATAATATAAACCTTTTGCCATCGGAACATTTGTAAAATTGAGTACAATCGCAGCGTGACGGAAAGATTGATTCTTCACCAGGATAGCACTCTGGAGGCATACAAACTCCTTTTTTCCTTACTGCGGAATGTAGAGACTATAGAGGAAAATTAATACAGTTTTTTACTTCCTAAATATTTAACGATACATAAATATCTATTACTTATAGTACACATTTTGAAAAGTCTTACCGATTCCACAAGAATAGCGATAATGGAGAATGCAGTTGCAGTTGTACTAAATTTAGTTAGATAACTCACACAAGACCTCATTTTAGTAAACTTGACGCTTTGACTTTGATGTCCTTTGATATATAAAATGTTTTGAATAGAATCCGATAAAATGAATATGACCAAACGTATTAAATGTTTAACTACATTAATATCCATTCAATAATTATGGACGATTTGGCTGTAATTCATTATGTATATGATTTATTAATTACAAACTGCAGTGAACATATCGTTATTTGATAGATGTTGCACAATTTGCATTTAAAAAGCCCATTTTATCAACTTAACTTTCAAGTATTTTGCGGCAATTTTGTGGAGGTTTATGATTTTAATATAACATCATCATCCATATGTACCTATCATTTTTATGTTCAATCATTAATTTTTAATTTGTTTAATACAGCCATCAAAAGGCAACCTACAGTTGGGAATGGGAATCAATGCCACTTTTTGACAATAAAAATGTATAAGGCAAGAATAAATTTGACTTGTACTTACTCCATCTTCAAACTCGAACCAAAAATCATCTTCCCACTCTCTAAATCTTCTCCTCGACATTCTTAGGCGGTTTGGTAAAAACTTTGTAGATGGAGCAGCAACTCTTTTGGTGTATTGGTTATCCCCGTTTAGCTCAGGAGAAAGTTACGAAGCACATTCCGCTCTCTTTGCTGAATCTAGAAAGTCAAGAAAAAAATTTTAGCGTTAGAAAGAAACTTTTACTTCTGGAGCGGTAGATGGTAGCAAGTTGTGCTGATGTAAAAGTGTTGTTACAGTTGGATAGAGAACAATGATTCAGAAAAGATTATTTTTTGACACAATGCATAACAGGGGCAAAGTGAAAATTCCTCTGTGGCTCTAGCTGTAGATGACATGGCAAGAATAATTCCTAAGCATAAGTTAACTTTAAAATTAATTACTCAAGTTTTTAATTGGACATCACGGTATAATAGAATAGAAAGAAGAAGCTCGAAATTGGGTAACACCAGTCTGGAGTTAGTAAAAGCATTGCAACTAAAAATTACGTCCTGATTAATATTTTAAAATACAAATAAAGCGTATGTTTAAGTAAGTCGTCTACCAAGTTCTAAGCTTTTTGTAATTAGATTACGGTGATATTCAATTGGTCAAATTCGTAGATAAAATTGTTTATAATTTTGATT
>JAHZMX010000294.1:0-15660 GCA_027743895.1 Seira musarum
CTCCCTTATTTCTACTTACTTACCTCTTTACAACGCAATATATGTGTGTGGAACAAGACTACTTGTTTAACGTCCATCCGATCCACCTTCTTTCCTTTTCCTATTTTCATGCTCGTGTGTTGTGTACTAAATATATAGAAACAGAATAGTTTCATCATTTCGCATAATATTATTATAACGTTTTTTTGTACATTATTAGTCCATATTCGGAAGTACAAAATAAAAAGATTCGATATATTATGCACTTACTTATGTATTTCCTTTTTACTCTTTTAATTGTAAATTTTTTTGATGTGTGCTTTAAAAAGAAATCTATCATGATATGATGATGAAAGCAATCATGCATGCCTTTGTACACGACACCATTAACATTTAGAGTAGCATCATTTTTCCTCTATCGTAGAACGCATCACATCACATCCTATCACATTGGGTTTAGTGCTTGAACAACGGAGTATGTAGTTGTTGTTGTAGTTGGAAAAAAGGAAGCTAGGGAACTAGACTTGCTTTCTCTGTTGCTTTCTCCAACATGATCATATCATCATGAGCAGTAGCAGTAGAAGCGTTATAGCACGTGTGCGCAACTTGTGTACGATTTTTCCCTTTGACTCTCTTCCGAAATCAAAGCTTGCTTGCTTTGCCTACGCTTTGCATTCACCCTCTCCTGTTGCTTTTACTTCCTTACTTACTACATGCGATGATGAAATGCTGTCGAGGGACTGCTGAGAGAAAGCTTTTGGATTACTTCGCTGATGGCTAGTGTTAGTGCTATGTGCAGTGGTTGGTAAAAGTAGGGAAAAAACGGGGAAAAAAATTTTTCTCGACTAGCATAACAAGTGGCTCCGGATGTAGAAGCTGGATTTCGCTTAGCTTTGGCTTTTTTTCCTGATGCTGTTGATGCATACATTGAGATGTGATGAAAATATAAAATATTTTCCAGAGAAATGTAAAAGTGGTAATAAAAACACAATGAAAATGAAAGAATTGATGTACACAAATACATACACATTTCCGTTGTAGTTTTTGCTGAGAAAGAAGAGTATGGGAAAAACGGAAGATAGATGTGATGATGCAAGCTGCTATTATTTGCTATTGTGTTGGTTTGGTGGTGCATGAATAATTTTCAATGATGTTGATGTTCAATAAAAAAACGGAATGAAAAGAAAGGAAGGAAACTGGATTCAGTTGAAGAGGATGTGATGTGTGGAGAAAAACAAATACAGATTTGATTTAAGATTAAGCCTTATCATTCCGGGCTATTATGATGAAGACGAGAATGATTGGGATTGTGAGGGGAATGCTTCATTAAATGGTAGGAAAATCATCGGCTTAAAATGACGACGCGACTGGAGTGATGATCATGGAGAATAAAAAAAAACAACATGTCCTTCATTTTATCTTTATTTTTAATGCATCACGTTTCACCGAACTCCATTAATGTGAAAGGGAACGTGTATCTTTGCGAAACGTCAATGAGGAAAACGTGTGATGATGGTGGTCATAATAATTCTATTGGTATTCGTTACGGTAAGTTGAAGAAAAGAAAGCAAGTGAAATAATTTGTTAATGGATTCGGTTTTTTTGTGGCCTAGTTTTATGCATTGAAGTAATTTCCTTGGGAAGTTTTACCTTGGAAAAGTTTTTCAACTGTCCTTACTTCCAGCTTAATGTGACATGCGTTACATCGTTCAAAAGCATTTTTAAGAAAGATTATTTTTAAGCTGTGTATGTGTAACAGGCATGAAAAATTTTAATTTGTTTTTGTCAAAAACAGAATTTCACATTATTCCACAAAAACAAATATATACGCATTACTTTCTCTGCTGGAGATTAATAATTCCAACTTATTCTGAATGAAACCTTTCAGACAAAATCGTGTCGTGTCCTACGCGGCACCGTGGCACTACACGTTAAGAATACTTTCGCATGAAGATGAAATGATGTGATGCAAATGCAAGTGGCTCTATCTCTCCTGAGAAAACAGTGAGAGCGAAAGTTCTTTGCTTTGTCGTGCTTTCAGTTATGTAAAAGTTTCATGAAAAGGACAGGAAAAAAATAGGCAGTGTAGCAAACCCAAACCCCAGAGTGCGGAGAAAGTGTCACATTGCCCCTAATATCGTTGAAGGTATCTAAATATTCTGACGAGTAAAATCCCTCATTTGTATATACAGATATTTAACTTGTGCATGTAGGAGTAGGATAGAATTTCCGTTATTTTAATTAAGTTGACCAGCGACTTTTTTTCTTTGAGATCTTTGAATATTTATGTGCAATTTAATACCTCAACTGTAAAACTGCTCAGATTTCAGTAACAAAAAAGCTAATACATACTTTGAGAATTTTTAGAGTCTCATGGTTGTGGTGAAGTATTATTAGTATTACCCATGAATTTTATTATTCCATTGAATATTTATGCGCAATTTAATACCTCAACTGTAAAACTGCTCAGATTTCAGTAACAAAAAAGCTAATACATACTTTGAGAATTTTTAGAGTCTCATGGTTGTGGTGAAGTATTATTAGTATTGCCCATGAATTTTTTTATTCCACCAACTCTATGGTTTTGATTCGAGCTTTAAGTTAGTATCCGTAACTTTCATCAATCAGGAATCGATTTCATTAAATACAGAAATCTCATAAATATGCATGAGCTAATAACTAAACAAACAAATTAATTCAAAAGTATAAGAACCAAAATATGTATTTATATATACATATTTATAATCAGAAAGGAACTCTTTATGACTTAAGGCTAACGTAGTAGTTACAGAATTAATTGCGTTACAGTTTCATTCTACTTAAAAACACATTTATGTTGAAAGGGGTTTTGCTTTCAGTACAACTGACTTAGAATTGCTTTCTTTGAGTTTCCTATCTTGTTCTGCAAGCTCCCGCATTCTGTTTTCGATATCCGTATTATCTATATTATTCGCTGCATTATACTCCCACACAATTTGAAGCTGTTTTTTCTCCAGACCAGGTATTCGTTCCCACAACGGTTTCTTCATTTCTTCGTCGATATCGTTTTCCTCTCGTAAATACAAGAAATACAAAAGGAAGGAAGCAACACTGAATATGACTACCCAGGGCTGATACCACGGAGCATCTGGGAACGCGTCGCCACTTAAATTCATTTCTGCCGTTGTCTGCGCAGCTCCAGATGTTGTAAACTTGATCGGCTTATCCAAGTTTTCTTCTTCTGTATTTACACTTTCTTTTCTGGAATATAAAGAAAATTACTTACATGATGACACGTTTATTACATTTTTTCTTGATTACTCAAGAGTCTCTCGAGACTTACTTATTTCGCCGGTCTGCACTGGTGGATAGAAATGAAGTCATTTTTAAGTAACTTCCAGGGCAATAACATCTAGGAATCACTGGAGGACTGAGAAGTGGGTTGAGTCCATGAGTGAAGCTATTAGGTCGTATATTCCTAAGAAGTAACGCGACAAAGGCCTAAACTCGTCATCTTTCCTCTGGTCCTGTCCTAGTCCTGATTGACTTTTTTCTTTACAACAACGCTTTCGTAGGCCGGGTAATTAACCTAATGCGGCCTAAAACACGTAGGAAAAGAGTTTTTAAGTATTTTACTGTAATACACGTCAGTTAACGTAAACTAGGTATGCACAGTTTAAATGTTAATTCGTAAATCAATTAATCTTGCAATTTGCGAAACTCGTTGAATTTCAGCTGATAAACACGTTCAGTTCGTACGTGAACGAGCCAGATCTGACATGCCTTCGTTTAACTTTGTAAACTTTGTAAATCATAAGTCTCTTGATGCCCCAAATGTGAAGCGCGAGCAAAAGCCGTCACTGTTGTTATTTACTGTTTTTATGCTCACAAAAGAAAAACGATGCAGAGGAGTTCAGACGCGAAAGCAAACTTAGACGAAGCAAGGGCAACATTTATTTTTTTAATTGATGAATATTTAGTGACCCATGCATCACATTTTCATGATCCTGAAATGTGCATTTTTACCTAAATGAGACGAAAAGTTTTTTTTTCGTTTATTAATAGCGAAAAAACAGTAAACTGAATGTTATCCGTCCCAACTCGTCTTTGTCCCAACTATCATTGTCGAACGTTTTCTCGTTTGAAAAAGACGTTTCGAGTTGGTCAACGTGTGAACAGTCGATTACCTGAATTCAAATGTCAAAGTAAAACGTATAATGTTAATCATACAGAATTTGGTTACCAAAAACGGCTGCAATCATGCCTCTACGGCGNTATTTTTTTAATTGATGAATATTTAGTGACCCATGCATCACATTTTCATGATCCTGAAATGTGCATTTTTACCTAAATGAGACGAAAAGTTTTTTTTTCGTTTATTAATAGCGAAAAAACAGTAAACTGAATGTTATCCGTCCCAACTCGTCTTTGTCCCAACTATCATTGTCGAACGTTTTCTCGTTTGAAAAAGACGTTTCGAGTTGGTCAACGTGTGAACAGTCGATTACCTGAATTCAAATGTCAAAGTAAAACGTATAATGTTAATCATACAGAATTTGGTTACCAAAAACGGCTGCAATCATGCCTCTACGGCGTAGACCGATTCGAAAAAAGGATTATATCTGCCTGTTGTCGGGGGTCGATTTATCTCTCATCCCAGTCCCAGCAACAACGATCGCTTCATTTCAGTGTCTTTGTAAGAGCAGATACGTATACTGATAAGCAAAGCCCCTTAGTGGATAACGGTGAACAACCCGAAAGTGGAGGAGTCATGAAGGTCTTGGGTGTCGCAGAGAAGAACGATGCTTCGAAACGGATTGCGCAGTTGTTGTCAAATGGCACTGCTCAAACGGTAAAATTGATGACACAAAATATTTGTCTGTATTTTTATTTAGTCTGGTTAGAGTTAAGGCTTATATGATGTGATTGGTTACCAAAAACGGCTGCAATCATGCCTCTACGGCGTAGACCGATTCGAAAAAAGGATTATATCTGCCTGTTGTCGGAGGTCGATTTATCTCTCATCCCAGTCCCAACAACAACGATCGCTTCATTTCAGTGTCGTTCTAAGAGCAGATACTTATACTGATAAGCAAAGCCCCTTAGTGGATAAAAGTGATCAACCCGAGGGTCCCGAAAGTGGAGGAGTCATGAAGGTCTTGGGTGTCGCAGAGAAGAACGATGCTTCGAAACGGATTGCGCAGTTGTTGTCAAACGGCACTGCTCAAACGGTAAAATTGATGTTACACAAGGCTGCCTGCATCTGTATTTTTATCTGGTTGGGTTAAAGTTAAGGCTTATATGATGTGGATTTTTATAGAGAAGCGGTTTCTCCGTGTATAACAAACTCTACGTGTTCCCGTATGTCTTCCGAGGTCAACAATGTGAAATGACAATGACGTCTGTTTCTGGTCATTTACTGAACTATGAATTTGACAGCAATTACCGAAAGTGGCACTCTTGTGATCCTGTTGAATTGTTTGATGCGCCTGTACGGAAGTCATGTACAGAAAACATGAAAGAAATCAAAGTAAGACAACCCGTATAATAAATAGCACTACAAATTTTTTAAAGTTTGGTTTCTTTGTAAATGAAGTTTTTATTTTTCCTTACTTGTAGAGGACATTAGAGCAGCAAGCGGCTTATCATCAAGTGCTAATCAGTTAATTAAAACTTCTATTTATTTATTCAGTTGTGAACCTTCTTGCATCTTTAATTTCGGATTTATTTTAACGCTTGCAGTGACTCATGAAAAGGACAATCTTAAAGTTTCCTTTACATGGCACAGAACCAGATTGTTTGACCAGCTAGCAGTACAAACTATTTACGAAGCTTGTTTAGATAATCCCAATGCAAAAGTAATTAAAGTACAAAATAAACCTAAATCGAAATGGAGGCCAGTGGCTCTGGACACTATCGTAAGAAATTGAATTTTTTAGGAATGGATGGGTTTTCTGTTGACATTTTCTTTGGTCAAGGTTTCATTGTGTTTTATAAATATGCAGGAATTCGAAAAACTAGCTTCTCGAAAGCTAAAAATTGGAGCGAAGGAAGCCATGCAAATTGCGGAGCAACTTTATACTTCCGGTTATATCAGCTATCCAAGGACAGAAACAAACATATTTCCACCTTCGCTAAATTTGACACAACTAGTAGAACAACAGACTGAGAGTCCGCAGTGGGGAGGTAACTCGAATTTGGGAATGATTTTGTTTGAATTAAGCAATTTTGCGGTATTTTTTTAAAAGAAGGTATTCATGTATGATCCTCAATTTTGTAGGATTTGCTACACGTATGTTACAGAGCGAAGGACCCAATCCTAGGAATGGGAAAAAGTCTGATCAAGCCCATCCTCCCATTCATCCTACAAAATTTCACAATTTGCAAGGGCTTAGCGGTAAGGTTTTGAAAATTATTGATAGGGCATACGATCAAGCTTGCTTTTCTTTAGTATTGCTAAATGATACTTTTTAATTAACATCTCATTCATAGACAAGCACCGAAAAATCTATGAGCTTGTGGTGCGACACTTTTTGGCCTGTTGTTCCAAGGACGCCAAAGGAGACGAAACCATTGTCGAAATAGAACTGGCTGAAGAAAGAGTAAGTCTTTAAATAATTTTATATGCGTGCTTTACTGTTTGAATCTTCATGAGTTTTTTTTTAATTTTAGTTCGTCACTTCAGGATTAACTATAAAAGAACGAAATTACTTGGAAGTCTACATTTACGATAAATGGAGCGATAAAGAATTGCCTGATTTTAACTTAGGCGAAACATTTAGACCAACAACAATTGAGATGAATGTTGGAAGAACGTCCCCTCCCAATTTGTTAACTGAAGCAGATTTGATTGCTTTGATGGAGAAGCATGGAATAGGTAAGTAAATTAAAAATTCAAAAGTGAGAATTGTTTAATACTAATTTGCAAATGATTTGAACTCATTTATCTCATTAAATTTCAAACGTATCACAGGAACTGATGCGACGCATGCTGAACATATCGAAACAATAAAAAATCGACAATATGTCGGATTGGAAGGAATTCACTTTATTCCTTCACAATTAGGAATGGGATTGGTCGAAGGGTACGACGCGATGGGGTTTGAAATGTCGAAACCGTATCTCCGAGCTCAATTGGAATTGGACCTCCAGCAAATTTGTGAAGGAAGGAAAAGACCTGAGGTTGTCTTACAGGAGCAAATTCGAAATTACAGAGAAGTTTTTATTCAGGCTAGTGACCAAGTTATTCGGCTGGACGAGGCAATTGGCAGATTGTTAAATAGTACTGGAGGTCCTAGTGCCGGTGGTGGTGGTGGTGGTGGTGGTCCTCCTCCTCATGGTCCTGCTTCACGTGGACCACATGGTAGTAGTGGGAGAAGAGGAAATGATGATGACGATGATGATGATGATAACAACGGCGGTGGAAATACTGGTAGGCGTGGACGTGGACCAGCAGGGCAGCGCGCACCACGAAATGCTCAATCTAGTCGAATAAATTCTGCTCCTAGTAGTTCTTCGAGCGTTAATAGTGGTAGAAAACCCATTTCTAAACCTGTTCCAAGACCCCAGTCCCGACCACAACCAGTTAATGACGAAAATACCTTTTCTGGCGTAGGAGACGGAAGACGTTACGTGCTCGTGTGGAACTGTTCCAGTTATAAAAACTACGCGGAAAGAAGGGCCTAATCAGGGTCGACAGTTTTACCGATGCGATACATGCGGGTTTTTTAAATGGGTAGATGAAGCTCAAACAAGAGGTCAAGGTCAACGAAGCGGAGGAGGAGCATCGAATTTCATGCCGCCGCCACCAGCACGTCAACAGATGCCTAGGACTACTCCAAGTAATCGTAATGTACAACCTCCACCACCACCCTTTGGTAGATCTAATGAGAACGTTGGGGAAGACGTAGTGCTTTGCAGATGTAAAACGCCAGCTGGATCGTATGTACAAAATTATGACATCTAAATGTATTATGTTTTTTTCGAAGTGAAAGGTTAAAAGTTACTTAAATATATTTTAGGTATACTGTGCGAAAAGAAGGGGCTAACAAAGGGCGCAAATTTTTTGGATGTACAATTCCTTTTGGGGGTCCAGATAGGTGTGATTTCTTTCAGTGGGACGATAACCCCTCCACCCCAAAAAATAGCGATTTAGGACAACCTCAGGCTAGACGAGGAGGTTTTTCAGCGAATCGTGGAAGAGGTGGTGGTTCTCGAGGTGGAGGCGGTAGACGCGCCCGGAAGTGTGGGCTGTGTCACCAGGAAGGTATTTCAAAAGTCACATTTGCTCAATATACATGTAAGTGTATCCTATCCTGTCTTGCGTATAAAATAATATGTTTTGTAAAATCTTCAGGACATACTAGAAGAAACTGCCACCTTGCTGATGGTGAAGATGATGAAGAAGAAATGGATCATTTCTAGCCATTTTTGGGATGATCTTGATTTGAATTTGTTCCAGTATGAAACAAGTGAATTTGTATATGTACATGAAAATATTTTTTGAAGTTGTTAATTTAAAAAAAAATCTAAGTCAGTCATTTTATTCATGTAGAAGTGTACAACATTGTATTGTAATTAGCGTTTTGTTTTTAACTTTTGTGAAGGATCGTCTTATAAAATATTAACTGTACTTAAAATTTATATAAGGGTTATTTGGCAATGAAAATCGCTTTGTCGTTTTTTTAAAGTTCCTTTATTCTTCATGGCGGTTTATTTTGTTAGCGAAAAATCTGTGAGTAACGGAAAGAGATTTAGATTCATATGAATTGAAATTTATATTTTATCGTTTTTTAAAACTTTTACGGCTAAGGAAATACTTAATACTATACCTATACGTTTGGTCGTGGTTCAGGCTCAGTCTACATTCAAGTCGTCGATAGAAATTTTAAAAAACGGGTACAAGATTTGGCATGGAACTTGGAACCCACCGTGCTAGACGGCGGCATCAGACTCTTTCCATAATTTCAATTTAGAAATCTCTCGCATTCGTGTAATACTTACACGTTTCCGTTACGAGTTTATGATCAATTAATTCATGAAGCAAACTATGCAACAATTTTAACAAACAAGTATGCAATATTGGAGAGCTCACTTGAAGAGCATTTTATTTTAGCAAATCCGTTATAATAATATTTTCACAAAGCGCATTTAAAATATTGTATCAGATCATCATTTTAAAGCTCCAGTCCGAGATTTAGTTTCGCGATTGTCTTTTATAGTTTTATACTGCTTTGGTAAAAAAAGGTTTTTAAAAGGGAGTACTGAGTACTGATATCACCAAATTACTTTCTTAAATTCTGTCGATTTTTCTTTCTCGAGGCAAACTTGGACGGTAGCAAGAATAATATTCAGTCTTCGATCCAAGGCACGAAAGTGAGAAGCCGTGAGGATTGGTTGAATAGGATCGATAGCTCCAATCACCTCCAGTGACTTGCCCAGTGCTCCTTGAAACTTTTGCAGGGTGGCAAGAAGTGATTGTCGAATTCTATAAAAAAATATTACATCCTGAAACATTCTCATTAATGACAAGTGTGAAATTTTTATAAATATTCGATTTACATGCAACATTGATAAAGTGGAGCTAAAATGTCAATAAAGTCCTCATCCGGATTCCCGAAGCTCTTTCCATTGTCTATTAGGACAAAATGTCTAGAATGGCCGTTAGCATTTGGATCGTGTTGCTTAAGTATTTCGAAATGATGACGATCCCCGTTTCCGATAAGAAAGTCAAAAACATGGACAGCTACAATATCTAAAATAATCTAGAAATTGTTTTAAAAAGAACTTATTAAATTAATGGTGATTACTAATGTATTATCATTTTGCCCCTATGTTGTGAGGTACCTCATCGTCTCCTATTTGTTGGCTTGTCAGTTAAAACATTTGAGCAATAATTCATATTGGTTTCCCATTCGGCAAAGTTCCCCTCCTTATAAATCCGTTTCCATGGACTTTGGTAAAATTTGAACCGCTTATCGAGCATGAGGACCATTGCGCCCTCCACCACATCCTCCTCATTTGCGCATATCGCAGTATCAGATGAGCAATAATGGCATACGCCGTAGAAACACATTGAGCCATCTGCGATTTCGAATTAATTTCAAAGTAGTTTTGTGGTGGTTTAATTATCAAATTATGTTTAAGAAAACTTACTGCTTTCTTTGTAGAACGTTTGTCTAAGCTGAGTACTTGCATAAGGCAATATCTCTCTAGCCAAATTGACGTTCCTCCCAACCGTTATAGGCGCTACATTATACCCCAAAATGAGATTCAAGTAGAACGCAGCAATTTCCCCAAAGTGCCGGTCTTTCCCACTAAATGCTTTTCCGACATATTTTCACATCTCGGGGATACCATTGAGGCTTGAAGAGAGCAAGTTGGTTTCCTTCTAGCATGACTTCGATTTTCAACTGCGTTCCTTTCTTGCTGTTTCGGGCTTGCAGAATTTTCGCTTTGTTCGCGTACATCAGTAACTCACCCATGTTTGCCATACGGAGCAGATCATTGAAAGGCCACTGTCGATAAAATTAAATTGCACGAATTTTACAATGCTGAAAATTCTTAGCATAAATAAAATCAACTTTTCTAAATTTTAAAATGCAAACCTGTGAAATCTTATCCCACACACTTCGGGGATCTTTGTCTGTATTCACCAAATCCACTGACCTTGACAACACCCGACTAAGCCTGCCCACCACGTGCACGTATCCGGCGGAGGCCTTTGTCTCATTAAAAGTCAATAGATTATACCGCTCCAGAATATGCAAAGCAGTCAATATGACATGCTTCCCACCGGTGAAATCTAATGGTACCAATAAGGAAATCTCCTTCTTCGAAGTTTTCTGCAAATGAAAAATGACATCAAAATTCTTATCCGACCCACTCTATGAATTTCTGCAAATATTGATTCTAAAGTGATACACTTTTTAGTAATCATGCCACTTACCCGAAATCGTATACTTCCAATTGAATCATTGTAGACCAAGTACCTGGACTCGGTAGCGGAAGGCAATTCCCTGTCCTCTTGAGCTCCACGAGCGAACACAATAATCGTGTAAATATTGACTAGCACCGCTATCAAGAACAAAGCTAACAACGCGCTTATTAGAGATTGTCGTCTCAGCATTATTGGTATCTTTATCATCACTTTTGATGTAAATGGTCATGATCACGAGCTTGCAACTCCTTTTTCCTTTTACTTAGGTTATAATTTTAAAGTATTCAATTCACTCACAACCACAAACACAAATCAAAAATCGCTAACAAAATTAAAAAATATCTGTATATACAAAAAAATGTGCTAAACAAAAAATGGTTACTTTCAATTTTAATTTAAGTCTAGACTTGCACCTTTCTATCTAACATTCGTTACTTTTATCTAAGGAAGGATTAATAATTGACACGAATGATGGCATCCTTCAATTGTCTTAGCCTCAACTCGTCAGCTCTGCTTCCGTCCCCGTCAGACAGAGAAATTAAAAATTGCCGTCACATGATAAGGCTCATTGTTGTAAATTGTGGGATTATTAATTAATTCAAGTTATAAAAACAAATAAATAGAAAGATGATAAAAAAGAATCTGAAACTACTGCGATGAAACACTTTTTACACTTACGCTTCTGCATGTTAGTGGTGTGGTAGTTTGTACTTTATGTACGCGTTTCGGTGGGAGAAAATTTTGCATGAAAAAATATACTGGCCTCGATCGAAACTCGTAATTCGTAAGTGGCAATCTACAATCGACAAGTTGGGATTTCTTGAAAACGTTACAACTCCTTTTATTCCATCCCATGAAAATTATAAAGCCACTTTATTCTGAGCTTATCTTCTGAAAAGTGTTCGTTCGTTCATGTGGCTTGGCTTGGCTTGGTTTGGCACATTGGTGAGCTCATGGGATGAAGATGATGAGATTCGTTTTTTATGCTTTGAGCTTGAAGCGGAACTTGCCCGAATCTCCATTGGACAAACACGAAAAGATAAGGAAGGCTTGACTTGTGTTGTGTTTATATTAAAAAAAAAACTATATTTATGCTCGCTTCATGAAGACCGGAATGGTTATTTTCTGCGCCACAAAAAGTGCATGTCCGTTTCTTTGCATGCGTTCGTAGAATCTAATTGTAAATGCAAAAACATGACGAAAGGATTCATCCGCACCGACACCAAAAGCTAAAAGACGACAGCTGCAAATAGTAGATTCACATCTTCTGTTCTAGTAAAGAAGAAGAGTGTGCAATTCTCTCTGGATGAGGATGAGACAATTCGAATACTGAATACCTACTAATCCGATTCACCGTCGACGATTGATGCAACTGCGAGCTGCGACATCACATCATCATATCCTCTTCCTGAGAAAACACTTGATTCGTTGACTCGTTTTTTTACACGGAAGCTCCTCATCTTCATCATGCTTTTTAGTAAGCTGATGAGTCTCAATTCTGATTCTAATAATAACGCATGAGGAAATCTCTGGCTGATCCGAAGCTATCCGAGTTCTCAGGCTTATCTTTTAGTGATCTTTGAAATTGTTCAACATTTAACTTTGAGACGAAACGCAGCTTTCGTCAATTAGTCACTTCCTTCCACTGTACTACATTATTTATTGCGATTGCCACCTACGAACAACGTTACACGCTTTTAAATGCGAAGCACAAAGCTCACATACCGGAAATTGTGATGTAATTCTTCTCACATTCCCTCATTTTTGTCTATGAGGAAGGACTCATGTTCATGTGGATAAGATTTAGACTCGTATTTCGGCTAATTTTCAATAATTTCGTCAATTTTTAGTTTTGAGAACGAATTCCCACCGGATTCGATCCTTCTTGAAGGGCAAATCTGCATTTTCCTGTTATTGTTGTAAAGTAAACTGATCCGTTAAGAATTGCCCATTTTCAAAGAGTTAATGCAAACAAGTAGCTTATTAAAAATAAAACAGTTTTAAAAGACTTTTGTATCTGGTAACTCACGTTTATTCACCCAACCGATATGACATGAAATGCCATTACAGAACATGAGATTTTTTTTACCTTACAAATACTTGTCTCGCTCGTTGCCGAAGATGAAGATTGTGATTATTATCATACAGCTTGACTTTACAACCTAAAATCTACTTACATTACATTACATGGTCCCCTCACTTTACGTAATATCATATCATATTTTTCTTCGTAAGTACGTTACGTTTAAAGGACAGCGACGGACTGGCTTGCATCGCATCTTCGAAAATATTTTGGTATTTTTTTGTTTTTAGTGTTTGCTCATGCCATGCACTTGTCCGATCATTTATTTTTGTCGCTTTGAAAGTACAGAAGAGCAATAAAGTGAAGAATGTACATATTTAAAAAAAGTGTTTCTTTTGTGGTGAGATTGGGTTGGAACTCGCTGGGCTCGTTTAGGACTTTGTGGTTTGCTGGTTTGGTTGGGTTGGACAAAGATGCGATGAATGAAAAAAAATCTATCTATGAAGGTCGTCGGCTCATTAAAAATCATAATCTGGCCGAGGCATGCTTATAATAGCCATAGTCATTATGCTTAAAAAATAGAAGACAAGGCAAACGAAGACAAATTGGGCTTGTTTTGCTGGTTGCATTTTCCGATCTGATCATGGTCATGAACCTCAAGTGGAAAGAATTAATGACATAATGGCAATGGCAACATCAATTGAAGACTACATACATACAAGAAAATGTTTGAACAAAGTGCATGAGGCACTGGGAATATTATGAAAAAAATAAAATAAAATAAAATTCAAAGTATATGCGGTTCACTAAATAATATGAACGTTATTTGGAAGATCCCCTTTTCAAAATTTAAAGTAATAAGTTTTCAGAAAAGTTGCAACGATGACCAAGCCTCAGAATGCAGTGGAACAGGAGATGACCACAAAGTTCATGGATNTTCATTAATTGTAATTAACTTCAATGTAGTCATGGATTATCTGAGTGGTGTCTTTTCCTTCAGCCACTTGGTTAATTCCATGTTCATACAGCTCAACAGCTCACTAAATTATTTGAGCGTTTTTCGGAAGAGTCCAGTGTCAAAATTTAAAGCAATAATCAAGTTTTTTGATACGCTGCAACAATGGCCAAGGCTCCGAACGCAATGGAGCAGGAGATGACCACAAAGTTCATGGATATGATAAAAAGTTTTAAGGGAAAAGCAGAACAACTCGTGGGTGAAATTAACACCGCGCATGGAACCAATATGGGAAATGCCGTGAAAAATTATTTGGAAATTAGCACTGCGCATGGAACCAATATCGGAAATGTCGTGAAAAACTACTTGGACATGCAGCAGACTTATTATCTTGGTTATGTCGATGGCATTGGTGCTGGAGCTAAAACCGGTAATTTGGGTATTCAAAACTAATTTTACGCAGATATGCACAATTAGAACTTGTTTAATGATTTGTTTAATGAATTTCATTAAATCCGTCACGACTATGACTGTATTCATTATTTCAATATTTAGCCAAGGTTTTAAACTCTTGTCATCATCGATAAATCCGTTTTTATAATTTTTTAATGGTTTTTTTAAATGCCCTCTTTTAAAACTTTTTAGCAAACCTTCAACTACTCGATAGCTTTGATAAGAATTTCGGCGAGTTGAAGAAGCGTATTTCAGAGTCTCATGACGAGGTAAAATCAAAAGCTGGCGAGGCTCTTGGAAGCAGCACCATAGACTATAAAAAATGTGTGACGAAGCAATGAAGAAAATCTCAAGTCTCCCAGAAAATCTTTACAAAGAAGTTTTAAAATACCTGGACGATTCCAAGAACAGTGTGAATGGGAACATGGATAAGCAATATAAGGATTTGATAAACGCCCTCGAGAAAAATTACAAAGAAACAAGAAAGCAGTTGACCATTCCAGACCAGGAACCACCCAAAATACCTCCACTGGAATTGGGCCGCGGTATATTAGATGTTGCTAAATCATCATGATTTGAGAAGAAGAAATGCAAACGAAGACAAATTGGGCTTGTTTTGTTAGTTGCATTTTTCGATCTGATCTTGATCCTGAACCTCAAGTGGGAAGAATTAATGACATAATGGCAATGGCAACATCGATTCAAGACTACATAATAATAAAATGTAAAAAATATGTTTGAACTTTTTGAGCCACTAGGAATTTTATGAAGAAAAAATGTTAATTCCATGTTCATGCAGCTCACTAAATTATTTGAGCGTTTTTCGGAAGAGTCCAGTGTCAAAATTTAAAGTAATAATCAAGTTTTTTGATAAGCTGCAACAATGGCAAAGGCTCCGAACGCAATGGAGCAGGAGATGACAACAAAGTTCATGGATATGATCAAAAGTTTTAAAGGAAAAGCAGAACAACTCGTGGGTGAAATTAACACCGCGCATGGAACCAATATGGGAAATGCCGTGAAAAACTATTTGGACATCCAAAAGACTTATTTGGAGGGCTATAACGGTGTCACTGGTGGAGCTAAAAACGGTATTTGGCATTCAACCCGATAACTAATTTTATGCGGACACGAGCTAACGAAAATTGTAATCATTCTTTTCCTAAACTTCTTAGCAAACAGTCAACTACTCGATAGCTTTGATAAGAACTATAACGAGTTGAAGAAGCGTATTTTAGAATCTCATGATGAGACAAAATCAAAAGCTGGCGAGGCCCTTGATACTAGCACCAAAGACTTTAAAACAATGTGTGAAGAGGCAATAAAGAAAAT
>JAHZMX010000296.1:0-11177 GCA_027743895.1 Seira musarum
GTAAAAATCATTATTGTATTATGGCATCATCACATATCCCTTTTAATAATACACTAACATGGAAAAGAACGAAGGATTTTTCAAGGAGAGGTCGACCCAAAACAACAGAAAGGGCATGCAAGAAAGTAGTAAAAACTTTTTAAAACGTTAATGCTGAAATAAGTAATCAACTTGAAGCTTAATCTCTGTTCCAATTTGAGCATTTCTTTGAATTTATTTTAAATTACGAATTGCCTAATGCTTTAGCTACCGAACTATTTCAAAATTTTGTTTGATAGGATTTCGTAATTATTTTTTGAAAAGTTGTGAAACAAGTTTTATAATATCTACCCTCCCGTTTGAAAACATTCTTGAAGATGACGTATCTGTAAAGATGTACTAGGCTTATTGCGTACTGTACTACTACATAAAAGGTTTGATTTAGCTAATGTTACTACTACACACAAAAAAGAAAAATGAAAGTTTTATTGTATTTGGATGATGATGATAAATGTTAATTACTATACGATATCATGATATAATGAGTTTTAACAAGAAATACAAGTATTTGAATACATTCCATATATATTTACCTATCGTGTGAAATAATTTTAACAGGAACTATGAATAATATGTATGATGATAAATGAAAGAAATGAGAGGAAAAATGTAAGTGTATCATCGTATATATTATATTACACTACGTCCTATCCCAATGATTGAATAAATCGTGTTAACTTATAATAAAATCACGAAAGTCTTTTCATTCACGCTTTTATTTGGCATTGATGCAAGTACACATAAATTAGCATACTTAAATAATTAATGTCAATATCAGTACATCTATGAAACTTTAATCTAAGTGTTTCGGAATTCGTGGCGTGCGTGGGCAACATGAACACCATTGTATAGGGTGAAATCTGGTAACAAATTGTGGTGGTAAGTTAATAGGTGGTCGTCCGGGACCTGATGGAATAACTTGGGTTTTCTCTTTGAAAGTTATTGGAAGCCCACTGAGAAGATTGACAAAGTGGCAGGAGTAACCAAGGTATTGGCCTGGACCCATACCGTAGCAGGTGCAACGAGGATCTGGCTTGCACACCATTTTAAAGTATGGCTTTGAAAGTGGGGCAACCTGAAACGAATGAGAAATAGCGAATTTCTTTGTGTGGAGCAGGTGAGAGGAGAATAAAATGGAAAACATGACGACTTACCATAGGGCCATTTAAACCACAACCACGAGCTTCGCAATGGCAACCAAAGGGATAGAATGTAGGCGGAATACCGATGTGCTGCGGTCTGGGAACACATTTCCCTGTGGAAGTAAAGTTATTACATGTTCAAAAAACTTATGAAACATTCCCTTCCATAAACAGTAAATTGGAAGTTATTTTTACCTCTGCACGTAGGCCCACAAAGATAATCTGATTGATTGTAGTTGACATCAGAGCCAAGAATGTGTTACAAAGAACTGGCCAGTCACCTCAGGATTTGCTCCTTCACATTCAATCAGGCCCAATGGCTTCATTACAAATGGAAGGGTAACTTGGAATATTTCATTTCCCTTTGACTTATCTCCAGAGGTTTTGTTTCCACCTGGCACGGGTTGTGTTGCATTCTATACGTAAAAATTGGTATTCTATATTTTCTAGATTAATGTTGTCAGTTTCAAAGGATTGAATATAAATGCTGATGCTTACTTTTGAAATATCACCGATACTCGAGGTTGAATTCAATTCGGAGCTCAATCCAGAGCTAATGCATATCTACAAAAACACACAGAAATGAATTATTTTTAAATTCAAATGTTTTATTTTTCACGATTGTATTTGCCAAACTCACCAGCACCAGGAACCCTACAACAATGTTTTCGTTTAAATACATGTTAAATCCTTCATGAGTTCACTGTACTGCACATGAAGGTTTTTTGCCTTTGCTCAAGCTGGTGAATTTCTTCAAACTGAGCAATTGGTCTCACTGATCTGCATATTTATAGGGGGACAAAGATACAAAATGCAGTTCCCTTTTCTCAGCTTCCATGAAAGTGATAGTCTCATTTGCATTTTATTGTTATCGCTATTGCTAGTGAAATCTGGAATAAATGAGATCACTATTCAAGCGAAAGAAAGAAATATGGAGAGGGTATAAAAACAATCATTTTCACTCTTCATTATTCCATGATTCACAGTAGCTCTTCCAGCACTGCTACAAGTTATGACCACGACTGTCGAGTCAAAAAGCATAAAGCATTGAATGAAAGTAAGCACGATTCAAGGTTAAGGATGTTCTTGGCATCAACTCTGGCTTGTAAAAAAAGGAAAATGAAGACCTTGAACCTGACCTACAGACCCAATTTTACTACAAAAAAGGTACATAATTCATTTAATATTTGTAACTGGAATTGACTTTGCTTGCATGATTTTATGCGGTGGGCCAACGTTTTCCAACGAATTATCTTCCACAATGACTCAATGACACTCTCACTCTTGACGTGTCATTAAATGCCACTTTCAGTTTCCTCATCCTTGAACTTATTGGCTGGAACAAATCCGGAAGTAAGGCACGTCTTGTGCTGTCTCTGCTGTAAAAGGGATTAAGTAAAAGGGATTAAGGTCCAAGTCCACGCCGATGAAAGGATGCTTATGCTCAGTCATGCCTTTTTATGCTAATGACATAATACAATGAAAGTAACCCATTTTGTTGTTTCTGACAATGAGCCTTTCCTCCTTTTCATTGCAAAGGTCACATAAATAAGCAAGTCATTAGATATTGCATAATGATAATACACTACTTCTTGTATTGTATTCATATTCATGCCAAAGTTAGGCTAGGAAAATTTTCAATTTTTATTTAAAAATTCACACAATTTGGTAAACAAACAATTTCAAAAATCTAACTATCCGATATTTTTTCTTATAACTTTAAAAAGACTATACGATTGATTAAAAAAAGCTGCTCCATGCTGCAATTGTAATGAAGATGAATACATTTTGTATCTAGAAGTTTTCCATTTTGTTAGATAATTTTTTGGTTGGGATTTTTCTTTCATGTCTCGGATGCACCTTATATTCATTCATGAAAGACATGCAATACATTTAAGAAATATATAGTGAGTGTATAATATTTTATCGAATGCAGTTCCATTAGTATTAAGTATTTATAGTATTTTAGTTTATGAGCACTGTTTACGAAATGAAACATTTGACAATGAATGAATCAGTTAGTCTTTTAAGCAGAATAAAAACTTGAGACACACAATTATTTATCATAACTATTTGTAATACTGACGATTCAGAAATTGATTATCTTTGAATTGATAGTGTCAATTGGGCACTATAACTTCATTTCACTAAAGATTAATATTTAAGTAATAGAATTACAAATAGTATTAGTAGAGCCAGAGCGAAGCGGAGCGATATATACATATTCAAATGGTTTCTCTTTTACGAAGGCAATAGAAATACGCTTGGGACTTTTGAGGGATTGTGATTGTGAATTATGTATAATGACGTAGTTATGTAATCACAGGTACGAAGATAGGGACAGGGATATTAAAAGTTCCAACGGGAGGCAGTGGTAGGGGAAATTTTGATAGAACTATGTTCATTTGTACAAATAACATTAATATTATCGCTTCGATTTGCACATTCTGAGAACGTGGGTGTATAGTTTGTTGGAGGATACATGGGCCAACATAAGTAAGTAGCAAAAAACGTTGTTTGCCTTTCAAAGTAAATTTTGGTTTGGTAATGTGCACGGAAATCTTAAGGAGAAGTAACTAGAGCGGAAGAGGAAGGGGGAATAGAATGTTTGGTGAGGCAATAAAAAATTTACGCAATTTCCTTCAAAAGTGGCATTTATTTTTGGTGGGAGGATGCCTCCGGTTCTCCGAACACAAGAATTGACGATGAGAGTGATGACGACAAAGATGTGTAGGATTTGTAAAAATACAAAGTACCTTATTTCATTAAAGGAATAATAGATGCCTCCGGTTCTCCGAACACAAGAATTGACGATGAGAGTGATGACGACAAAGATGTGTAGGATTTGTAAAAATACAAAGTACCTTATTTCATTAAAGAAATAATACATAATTGTTATTTTTCTCATTTCCAAAGCTTACACAAGAAATTTCCTCGCCCGGAGTTCTTTTTTACTTTTACTAATGCGCAGTTCCAAGCAAATTTTTTTTCCGAAGGTAAAGAGACATATGAAAAATACTTCATTAAAAATTAGTGAGTTGGGAGTGGAAATGGGTCTACTGGTCTACAATGGATTAAAGTTATGTAGTACATCATACATTTGGCTTAAGACAATGGGATCATGGGAATGAGAAAGATATTTTATATATCGTTTGGTAAATCAGCAATCTTTATATGTTTGTCGTTGTTCCTTTTCCGATCTTGCTGCTGGTAATCTTGATACGCCCTTGTCTTTTCATTTACTTATTCAATTACACAGTGAGAGATGAGGGTGACTAAAGTGTAGAGGAATGAAACAACTTCTTTTCATCGTCTTTCCAAACGTCAGTCCCGTATCTTTAGTCACCAATCTTCAGCTCCTTCAATGACAAGTTTTCTTTGCTCTCATGCTTGAACCCTATTGAACCAATTGTGATGGGAATGTAGCCCTTTAACTTCTTTGTCCATCCAGGCCGACTGTTAATCTCATACTGAAACAGAATGTAGCAAAAGAATCTCGTTAAGTCTACGTAAATACATATATCATTCGGTGGTGGAAACATGATAAATGTTATTCCGTAGGCATCGCTTTTTGCGGCGGAGCATCTATTACATCTGTATAAGCAGTGGCAGCAAAAATAAGTGAAAAAATATGCCGAAAGCGTAGAAGCGTGATGGAACCTCGTTTTTTCTGGACGTACCTTGAGAAAATAGAAAATTTTTATGTGCTTATTTTCTGCCTTCAGTCGAATATCTGATGTAATGGGAACATGAGGAATCTTAAAAGTCTGGTCCGTGATAACGTCTTTCGTGAGAGGGGGAATTTCCTTCCCAAATACTTTCATTTTGTTCTCCTTGTCCAGCCTAACGTGTCCCATGATTTCGTAGGTAATTTTCTGAAAGAAATAATATGATCATAAAAGAGGGATTTTAGTAAGGTTTAAACGACTAATGACTTGGAATCATGCCCTGACCGACCACAAAAAACATTTATTTGAGGCATTATCCGTTTCGGTCTTAAAGTGTTTTTTACAATGAATAAACAGGATGAATACTTTTCTACCAGCAAACTCCCATCAATTTAATATAATTAATTTATCAAGTGGGCTGAACCTGGAATCCCGCACCTGGTTCGGTCTGTCTGTGGTCCACTTGTTATAAATGGATGGTAATTCATCACAATCAAAATTCCCTGCCTCGTTAATTCAAAAGGGCTTACCTGAATCAGCGAAATGCTAGCTTTCACATGCTGCTTGCTCCGATTATCGATTTCCTGGTGGAGTTCAATTCTATCCCCAATCGCAAATCCCTTGTGAGGAAGACGTAAGTAAAACTCAACAACCCCAGATTCTGCGAGTAAGAGCGTCGTCATATTCGACTCAATCTTCAATTCAACAGGGTTCTTCAAAGACTTTTTTGAGTTGAGGTCGAGTAGTCCCATAACGTCGAAACCTGCCTTTCCCTCGAAATATGATGCAGCTGCTCCAGATGGAAGAGAGGCTTTCATAAAATATTCTACTCTCCCATACGACGTCTTAAAGCTTGATGGTAAGTCCTTATTTAGTTGGAACTGAATTGGGTACTCGTACCGAACAATTTCTGAGTTTTTTACTGTATTTACAGTTTTCACCAGCTTGTCTGCATTAGAAAAACAACAGTCATGACATAAAATTTCATTTATGTGTGGTGAAAATGTTTTGTGCAACTCGCAAATGAAAGACATTAGCTTTGCATGCAGCATACATGTAATAGAGTACCTGTGCATAACCTCGCATCTTCGTCTACAAAAGTTACTATTGTTTCACTCCCTCCAAATTTTAGATCCACAAGAGCCTCCCCCTTGCATCTAACACGCAATCCTGAAAAGAAAGTAAATCATAACTATATACAACGCCTTATCTACACAGCAATAGTTCCACATTTCGTTAATGTCATAATGGCTTCCAGTCTCTAGGGAATAGTAACTTTCTTAGCCATATTTGCTTTTCCTCGCACTCATGTCTCATAGTTCTGTAATCGATTATTTGTGCAGAAGCAGAAGACCAATCGAGTACGCTTTTTAAATTGCTTTGTCTTTGCAATTGAATGGATTCGTAAGAAAACCACGAAAGCTCAGAGATAGAAACTAATGATATCCAATTACATTTGGCACGCCAATCCACTTGCCTTGCCATTGTCTCTTATTGTGACAACTGAAATCGAGCTCACTCACACCTCTTTATAGCTTGTAAAGCGTAATGCAGGCAGTCGTTTCTTTTATATCACTCACCTTTAATCAAGCGAAGACTCCGCTCATCATCCGACTCAACTATAACTTTCCCTGTCACCATTTCCCCAGCCCAGTAGAGCTTACTCTCGCGATTAAACTTGATTTCGACGGTGGTTCCCATCTTCCTTCCTTCTCACCTGCGCTCCTTTCAAAGACTGAAATGAGAATGATGCTTACAATTCCCTTTACTCCACCAGTACTAATAGTTAGACAACGACAAAACACACGGTGAACATAGACACACTTACACACAGAAAAACTTTCACTCGCTCTCTGCCAATAATTTTATCATGCATTGGACAAAGTAAAAAAAAAGTGGGGTTAAGCTGAGGTTACTGCCAAAACTCGACTTTTTGTGTTTGCTTTTTGCTTTTCCTTCATTTCGTGGCACAATCTCTTCTGGATCATCATAAGCATTTGCATTTTACATTATTATTATTATGTTTTCAAATGTGAATCGAATTTATTTGCTCAAGCCAAGCCAACTCCGAATTTCATGCATTAGAAAGAGGACTGGAATACGTACAAACACACAAAAAAGAAATTGGTGTTTTCCCAGTGGCAAATGCTAACAAACCTACTTGTCACGATGCATAATATGTTTAAAAGCGAGTAAAAGTCAGAGTATATGAATGGTACTAGAAGAGAATTAGTAAACTTTTGTTTGCTACATATTTACTACATCTACAAGTTTAGTAGAGTTTATAATAAAAAATGTTAGACATTTTCTTCTTACGTGGTATCATACATTTTTGTTATGACTTCGAAAAGCAGAGGCTACCTCTTGACATTCGCTTGCATTTTTAGTACTTTTTAAGTCGCTAGTAATGCTACAACAGCCAAACAGGCTTATTACGAGGGGCTTACGGCAGAACGACTCTTTCCTCTTTGCAAAAAACTTTCCTTCATGATTCAATGAGATTCAAGTCTTGTTACTTCTTCTCGAATAAAATAGACTTCCTGTGGAGGAGCGAAACTATTGCACTATGAAAAGGGTTCCTTCTTTATAGTGCATTGGTTGGTATATGGCGCATATTAGCCCAAGATTGGTATTTATTGGTATTACGATCAAAACCTATATAGTATCTATCTAAGAGCAAATTGTAAAATGGTTAGTAAAATAGGGAATCAGACAATCTACATTCATTCTCCTCGTTAGTCTTGGGTTAGTTTCAGTAGTTAAAGAAAGTGGATTTTTTATAAAGTCTTTGAGGGATTAGCAAAACTTTGAAAAACTGGAACAGGTAATACCTCGGGGATTATTGCGTAATATCGTCTTCGTTCACTATTACAAAACAATTTTTTCCTTCGACCTTATTGGCTTTTTATCTTGTAGTTAGATATATTGCTTTAACTGAGCATTTGTACGAACGTGCCACTAGCCTACAACTGTAAAGTTACAAGTACGTCGCGTCTTTTCTCGTTAATTTCCCTGATCTAATAACTGATTTAGGTATATGTAGTCTAAATAAAAAGTGAGCTTTGTTATGTCTTTCACGTGTTTAACACTACTCTAGTGTAAAGTCCGTTTATTTAAAATAGAAAATAGGTGGAAACCAGAGAGTAATAAAAAATCTGACTGAGCGAGAAAACAGCAATGCTTTACTTTCCCCTGGCCTGAGTGGACTGAACCCCTGAGATTTCGTTTTGTCTGTTCCTGCGACACAATATTCTGTTGAGTAACATGCTCGATGAAATTGCAAAAACGGACTAAGAAGACTAATGCAAACCTGAAAGTGGTTTGGTTAGGTTGCGTTTTTTAGGGAAAGGGATGTTGGTTGTTGAGTGAGTCAGAGCACGCTCGACTTCTTCTCTTATTCTATATTTTTCTTGATCAAATGGAATATGGTTTTAGCTTTCCTTGCACCACCAGAAATGAAGTACTTACACACATACATGCCATTTTAGTTCGTCGCAATTTCCCCATTTTGTGGCTTTACTTAACCAAGCCAGAAAGAGGGACGAAAAAAAAATTTACTTTCATCTGGAAACTTTTTTTGGGAATGCCATAGATTTATCATCGCAATGCATTTTCATTGAGAATGGTAGGCAGCGTAACCTAAAATACTTAGGCTCATCCACAGAACATGGTTTTGCCCTTCCCTTCAAATATTGATCTTATACAGTAGGCTAGATAAGGAAAAAGGGAAAATGATACCCGTTCACACCACCACTACTGCAGTCAAATAAAGGAAAGAATAAGTTTGATACGAAAAAAGGAATCTGACTTAAGAGGTACTAACCTACTCCTTGTGTAAAAATAGAACCACGTAGCATAATGTGTCGACTACCTATACTCGATGCATGATACATATTTAAAAAGAATACGAATTTCGCTGAAAGAAAAGCAGGACTGGGTGGAATAAGTGGAAACAGAAGTATTCGCAAAACATTTCACAGCTCGCTTCATCACGAAAAAACGAAGAAAACGTTAGAGACTTGGAAAATAACAACTACAGAAGAAAATGCACGTGAGAATTGAGCAGATCGTTGCGTTGTTTGCAGGGAAAAGAAAGAGAAAGTTGAGTCCTCTTTCATTGGCCCAAGCAAAAAAATTGAGGGGAAAATGATGCTACCAACATTGAAAGGAAGACGAAAAAAAAGTGGTACACCGTGTTCATACTATGCCAACGATACATGCTTGTTTACTTGTTTTCCCTCTGTTTTATTTTTCACTTCTGGTTTCCCTTGTATTTAGTCGTTAAGGGCTTTTAAAAAAGCAGAAAATGTCGAGATGCCTTCAAGTTTCCCTCTGCAAACAAGTAGAGGAAATGAATGTTGCTTTTAAGAGAATAGGACACTTAGCGAAAGAGGCTGTGGGCACAAAGCGAAGAAAATGTTTTTCATTATTGAAATGCTATACTGCCTACGACTGACTACCTCTTACGCTGAATAACTGCTGTTGTTTTTTAATTAGGGGAAAAGCTGTAGTGAATCTGGCAGTACGACTTATTTTCATCTTCCGTCGAAACGGATTTTTCTGGGGCGCGAATCAAAATTAATGAAATAGCTAGTTTCATGAGTAAACAACATCACATTGTTCAATTATGAACTGGCGCAGCAATTTGTACAAAAAAATGAGGAAATTACAAAAAATGTGATGAGTTATTCTAAGAATGCATAACACATTCTAGGATGATGGAATACGGTTTCAGAAATTTTTTATGAAACCGTCTCGGTTCTCTCAATCTCAATTTCCTGTTTCATGCATTTAATTCATTCCATTTAGGGTAGATATTTGACTTTAATCCTTGAGAAAGGAACCTTGAGAAGCGGATAGGAAATGTGTGTTATTATCTGAATTTTATCTTCATTGGTTCATGCAAAGGGCTAATGTTATAGTTGCAGATGGATGGAAAAGGTACTGCGGGTAAGTACTTCAGCGTCTGTTTCTCCTCTTCATATCCCTTTTGCCCCAATAATTTTCCTTTGTACTTGGTTCGTTACCTATTCCTAAAGCCTTGGGATAGATGGATGGCTGAAAACAGATACGAGGTAGAAATGTGAGACTGGCTGCCTTTAACATAGACAGAATCTGTTGAGTTTGCTCGTGGCAGCGAGTTTTAAGCACTCATTTGATTCTCTTGAATGGGTTAGTTATACTTGTGAATAAGGATAGGGTTTTTATTGTGCTCACGGCATCAAATGCCGCAGCGCATCATGGAAGTCCAAATAAAGTGAATGTGAATGAGAAGTGTTAGGAGGGATTCGATTTCACGAGTGTACCTTACACAATATCACTAGGTACATATATTTATTTATATGGCCAGGATGATTTTCCATGGGACTTTTCATGTAAATAGTATCCCTACCTACGAGAGCATGTTACGGTTGTCATTTCCCTTGTGTGACTATAATAATTTACGAATTTTACTCCAGATGTTTACATAATAATTCCCAATCAGGATTTTATGTTGACTCAGGAGAAGATGATGAAAAGATTTCATCCGGAGAAACTCTACACCTAGGATTTTATTTACCAAGCCTAAACTCCAACATCAAGCATAATACGGCCTGTGACATCAATCCAAAGAAATTAATTTTTTTTTCTGCAAATTCGTGCTAGAAATTCATATCTGCAGTTGATTATGAAGATATTATCAGTGTTTCAATTTTGGCCGTTTGGGAACTCGGTAAATGCATTGAGGGCTGAGAAAGTTGCCGAGACGATATCTGACAAGCCCACACTCCAAAATGAGCTGATTGACGGTTTCAATCAACTATTCCACGAGGATGGGTTGCTACGCTCTGGAAGGCAGACGAAAGCCGTCTTGATGGCAATTTTCTTGACTGTCTTTGGACTCATGGTTTTATCATTTGACAATGAGAGAACGCAGTAAGTCATCGATAAAATTATACCTAAATTAATGTTTGCTTCTGCCATATACACAAGCTAAAATTCACACAAATATCCTCACTGCTCATTAGGTATTCTGCAGAGTTAGCACTCCAACATGTATTGAGAATTCCCGAGTGACTCATTCCTCATCATAATTTTAGTGCGCTTTATTATTTTACAGACCCGGGACGACCGTTGTTCGGAGTAAAATTTTTGGAATTGAACAACGCTATTTCCTCGTTTATTATAATGGACTGTTGGCCTATATCTTCATGATGTATTGTATGGATTAGGATTCTGAAACATTAATATTATTGGAGAATGAAGCGGGACCATTCTACAGACAAGTCGAAAAAAGTGAAATGTATTTAAACTGAAAATCTGAAATAGTCAATATCACGGTATTATC
>JAHZMX010000298.1:0-16723 GCA_027743895.1 Seira musarum
TCCCGATCAATCAACTGACTTTGTATAATTTAAATATCAATTCAATTATTATGTAGATTATCTGCTCTCAAGTAACATGAATCGAATCAAAGCAAACATCAGTCATTCTCATTTCATGTTTTTTTGATGCATTGCAAACAATCAAAATATTAGATCTGCAATATCTCGTCATGATTTTTTTTACTTCAATCAAAAAGTCATCCTTGATTGTTTGAAAGAAACAAATCATTATCAGTTTTACATGTGTATGCACTTTAACTGCCGACCGGCACAAGACGCATATAATTTTTTTTCTGTGATGATTTAAAGTGATATGTTTGTACTTACTAATAAGAACAAAATGTCGAGTTTCCGATAATGATCTGCCAAATAAAATGGCCACTCTCACCACTAATTATTATTCCTTCTGATAACCCTGTGCATCAATAGATTTGAATGACAATGTCAAGTCAGTAATAATACAAACGTGTGCCTTTTTTCTCGAAAGAGCAGCAACACACCGTCCGTCCAATTTTCTGAGAAGATCACTCAAGTAAAAAAAAATGCAATATCTTCCCTCAGGGTTCTTAGCCCTGTCCCTTTTTGTTACTTTCCGACTACATAGCTCTAATTTTCAGAGACCAGCATATCTGCATATTAGCATCCTCGCATCAATTTGAACAGTAAAACTAGTTGCTAATTAATATTTCCAATCATGTACATTCTACACAGCATTTCATTTAGGTTAGAATTGTCATGAGATGAAGCAGAAGGTGCCTGTGCAGTGAACAAGTTCACGCTTTACATTTTTCCTCCCATTTTATTTTGCTCAAGGTGGTTATAGTGGTGTGCATTTGGAGGAGAAAAGAAATCAACTCTGAACAGAAAATTATTGTATTTATCTGTCGAGTTGAATGTCGATCGAGTGACTTATGATAACCCTACGTCCATAACTTTATTCGTTCATCGGTGAGGAGCGAACCTGATGATTACTTACTACGATTATAATGATTGTAAATGATATAAAAGGATGCATATGGTTGACAAGGAGAGACTGGATTGAGTGACGACGACCACCACAACCAAAATAAAATCTCTATTGTATATCCTTTTACCCTATAACTACATCTATATAATTATCACAGTCATCATCATCACTCAATACCTTGTGAGTAGTGAACATGTAGATAACACTAAAGTGCATATAAAATACTGCACTGCTTGCACCCATTTTCATTCAAATCAACTTTTTTTTTCCTCCTAGACGATGATCATGATGTTGATGATCCAAATAAAACGAAAGACTAGACCTGTAGTAAAGTAGCAATGAGTACTATTATTATTACTTGTGCATATTGACAAAAAGGAAAAGGTCATCATTACATGAATCATGGTCCATCCAATCCAAAGGTGATCACAGAATGGCATTGCACATGAGTCTTTCCTAAATCCCCCAAAAATTGAATCTAAAAGAGGACTCGCTACCACATTTAAGCTTTGCTAGTAGGCCTAATTGAACGGGTGATTATGACTTCACATGACTAACGCCAATATCCGTAAAAAGCTCTAGTGGAAATGTCTAATGGTTTGGTAATCCTTTATCTTTGCTAGAGAGCAAAACCAAGCCCAACAAACGACCTAGCAGAAGGAAACATTGGGAACCACCGTGGAGCAGTGTCATACATCAACATCTCCTGTTTTTTGCCACGAGCCAAACATTTAGATTCAAATAGCATGTAGGAATGCAAGGTAAAATTGAAATGAATGAAGTTATTTTTGGGAGTAGCATGCTTTTTTAGTGGGATGAAACTGGAAGTTGACTACACTATACACAATCACAACACAACGCTCATCGCAATAAAGAGAAGGAAAGGGCTAGAAGGGAAGTAATTTTGACTTTCATTCGGTTCACTCTATCTTCTCGTCATCACATCGTCGTTTTTACCTCAATGTCCTCCTCCTCTGTACCTACGTAATATATAGATACATTATTATACTTATATCTACTTATTTGATATAGGTGGGCCTGGATTGACTCTATGGATTTTGGATTGTGACGACGGTGACGAATGAAAAAGTGCTTCACTTCACGATTTTAAGCTTATTTCCTCCAATAGTATATGGCTTTTTCCTGACCTTACAAAAATGATGAAGTTCCTATATGCCTCAAGCCTGTTTGCACGGCATACATACGCCTGTTGGGGTAAAATGAAAATGTGAGATGAGATGGAAGAAGGAAGAGAAGAAAAAAAAAGTTCGTGGGAATAGAATCACATTCCATCCAGTGAGCCATATAAAAGGATCCTTATAAATTTTAGATCCACTCATGAAATGAAAAAGCCACCACCACAAGAGATGAGACGAAAAGTAGCTTGAGAAAGCAAACAAAATGAGGTTTTATCTAAAAACAATGTACAGAACTAATGGGACTTTGTCTCATTAGCCCGTATATATGTGATTAAACAATTTTCCTGGAAAATTAAATCTCTGGATGAAATAAAAGAGAAGACTCATAATATTTTGAACTCTTTCTCTGTCTTTCGTCGTTCTTCTCCTCATTATAATTTCGTTTGATATTTCATGTGGGGGATTTACTTCAATCCAATTACTTTTTAAAAAGATAAATGAAACCACTTATAAGCATGTGTAGGAAAACGTGCTGTTCATCTGCATATCATGCACAGTCAACATTAAAAAGGCCCTAATTGATTATGATGGACAGTTGACTAATGTTATTATTAGAGAGGCAATTGTAGATGACTTCCGTTGACGTGGATCAATTTTCATTTTCGTTGTACTCTTACATCCACTTACATGCCATTTAAATATGATAAAAAATGTTGATCGATTGTACTTGCATGTCATAAATATGAGCCCAGCCCGCCCAGATTGTTTTACATTGTGTTACGTCTTTTTCAAGAACATTTCAAGAGTTGAAGACTTGCAGTCGGTGGCGATAGGGAAGTTTGCAAGAAAAGTATCAACCTCGCCTCAATCCATTATTTTCAGCCTGGTCTGCCTTGACGCATCCATCTGCGAAGGGAAGCAATATTCTTGGGTAAATAATAAATAAAGATAGAAGTCAAAGATACACAGGATTCTGGGAAGAATACGTTTGTAAAAGTTTAATGGGAATGAGGAGAATTCGAGATGAGCTCTGAGATGATGATGATTTGATTCCTTGATGCGAAGTGATAGGTGATGACATGTCGTCTGACGGGTTTGATATTTTCAAATGAAATTTGATGAGATTTGCTGGTGACTGATATGGGTGCGATGATGGATGTGAGGATGATGCGTAGAATAGTAAAAGCTAAAAATATATTTCTTAATCCTCTTGAAACCACTTTCAAGTTGTAATGGGTAAAGAGGTAACAAATGTGTATGCGTATGCACGTAAGTGTAAAA
Organism: Seira musarum; assembly: GCA_027743895.1. Classification (NCBI taxonomy): domain Eukaryota; kingdom Metazoa; phylum Arthropoda; class Collembola; order Entomobryomorpha; family Entomobryidae; genus Seira; species Seira musarum. The sequence continues at coordinate 3,388 of JAHZMX010000298.1, forward strand.
TTTGAAACCATTTTCTCAGAAGTGAAGCTGGCACGCAGAATGATAATGTCAAGTAAGTGAAGAGTCTGAATAGGATGCCTGTTATTCTGTCATTTCTGATCTGCTCCCTTGATTTCAACCAACCACACTCCAACTGTAATTAGCCACACAATACAAAAATGCATCTTTCAATGTCTTCTTGGCTAATTATTAGGGTTCGTTGCGCATCAACATGTAATTTGGCGGACCGAATTAATGCAAATATTTCGGTCCGCCCAGAGCATTGAGGTAACGTCACGAAATTGCAAGTTTATTTCGGTCGTTCCAATTTGGGAAAGGGCATAAAAAATTAGTATGATTTGTGTTGAAGGCTTTATTGAGTTAAAGAATGCATTTTTCTTTTTCCCCTTATCAGCAAGTGCATCATAAAAAATTGCCAAAGAAGTTGGATTACATGATTGGATTGAATATTATTAATTATAGGCAAAACAACTTAACTCACAAGAGGTCATCTGATCTGATCGAGATGAAAGGAAATGAAATCCGAAATTGTATCATCGAACGAGTGAATCGAGGGATAATAAATGGTCAAGAAGGATATATATGGCATATCTTATTAATTTTCAGAACACAATTTTCCATTCATTTTTTTCCTCCATCATCGATTGATCGGCTCATGTAAAGACATACCTATGTCGCAAAAAAGGCTAAATTTCAATGAATTAATTGATAAATGATAAGAAATCCATCCGTTCGTTTCATTCGGATTGGATTGACGTTTTTAGAAAGCAGAACCTTGCTTGTTCGATACGGAATGACAACTGTTAACCTCCTCCTAATTAGCTTTGATTTATTACTCGTTTGTAAACTCAACTATGCGTAAAGTGAAGAATGCAATGCGTAGTCGAGGATCATGAGCTAATTGACAATATTGTGACTGTTGTTGCGGAATGATGATGGCAATTACTCAAGATTATGTAGGTATGCTAATTGCAGCTTATTGTCAAGTTCGTCATGCAGCTTAGGAAAAAAAGAGCTAACATTAGTTGGTATGCACAAGCGAGTTTAAAAAAATCAATTTATAGTTCAACCCTCAGCAACAATGCAATATTAAATGAGTGGATTTGCAGGGCAAATCGTGCCACTTAAGTCTATTTTTTTCTCGCTATGCTTAATTTAGAATTCATGGATTTATTATTACCTGTGAGGTGGTCCGCTTTGCTCGAAGTCGTTCCATTGTTACTGCTTGGTGAGCAACCCATAATAAATGGTGTCGTTGTTTCGTAAAATGTAGTAGCGCAGTAATAATAATAACTCACTCAGTTAATTAGTTTTGAACCTTCTTTTCGAGACTCTCGGATTTGCTATAAATCACCGCGTGAAACTGCTTACTTATGTATGGATAAGTAGAAGTGCTTGCCACTACCACACACAACACGTTTTTAAGAGCATCGCAGTAGTAAAATTTGCATTATCCTTAAGCTGACAAGAGGAACTTGCCGCGTATTGCATCAATATCAATGCAGTCTTTGCTATCAATTGTCAATTGGTTGAGGATTTTCATTCAAACTTTAAAAATTCTTATTATAATCTCATTGTTCAGAGAATTATTCGGCCATTTCATTGCTGGGACACTACTATATCAATCCACTTTGAACTTGTTTTGCAGTCATTTGTCAATGCCATTGTGGATGTCACCGTTTTTTATTACTGTTATTAAAACAGTGTTGCAAGCTCCTCATTAACATAACATTTAGCCGCATAATACAATCAATTAATAATATCAATTGTCGTGGTATAGATCAAGGCATTTTTTACTGCCCAACCAATCGCAGAACAATTCGTTTCTTCTTGCTTATCAACGTCAATAAATCTCAAAAGTATTATCTTGCTAGTGGATCCAATGGACTTTTTCGAGAAAAAAGGACTGGCTGCACAATTATTCTATTCCGCTTGAGTTGACCATGATGTCACCATCATCGTCATGTGTGTCGTGTACTGTATTTTTGATGGGCAGTAAAATTCAATCAATTTTTGATTTATTTCACCTCTTCCTCTTTCTGATCACAACCAGCAAGTTTTTTCTCCTCTTGATAAATGGACAACTTCTCACAGAAAAATCTCATACAAAAATATTTGAGGGTCACATAAAGTCAACTGTTGAAATACCTAAGCGCAAATGATCGTAAATCCAATTGTTCATTAGGTTCTCAGGCATTTCATGCGACTTTGACAAGGAGCCGAAATGTTCGTATGGCTGATTTCTCGACCCCATCTTATTCCAATGGTGGTATGTAAAATTCAATTCAGGTGCCCCCACGAGCTTACATTTTTTAATCAAGCTCACAGCAATCGTATGGTATCCTTTAGATCCGGAGTCGGATTATTGGATCCTTTTGAAGAAGGGAGGTTGTCCCGCGATGATGAACCTATTCAAAAAAAAGGAGAGAATTAGAATATTACACAGAATTACTTCCAGTTCATCACGAATACATCCGTATCATGAGTGTATGTAATAATTTACGATCTCATTATTAACTAAGTTCCCTGAGCGTTCTACATCATCGCCCTCACGAAAAACTCAACTTGATTTGTAGTGTATGCTCATGAAATTAAATTCATGAGAAGTGGGGCCACGAGAGAATACATATTTTTTGTTAATTATCCTCTCTTCCTCTAAAACAATATATAGCTCAGTAGTGTAATAATAGATGATAGTAGTTTGTGGAACAGCCAAGTCAGCCGACAGTCGAATTTATTATCAATATCATCATTTATTATGCAAGGCGAAGACCCCGCACTCATCTCATTTACGATCTATCTTTGCAACGTTATGCATTCATAAGTACACGTAATTATCTCTTCTGTAAATCTCTCAGTCCGAGAAGAAGCATCTTCTTTGTCTACTAAAGAGCAACCTCATTTTTATGAATTAAATTTTTTATCACTGACTTTCTACTCAACATTATCTACATATATATCGTACTTATTGTTAAAAGCATATCTACTATATAGTCGGACTTTTTTTTTATTATGGAAAGGTTATGTTTTGTTATTAGCTAATTATTTCTTTTAACTTGCTTTTTAGATGAATTCGCGCATGCCGTGGTCGTTCGTGATGCGCTTTTACTTACACAACATTTCATAAAAAGGCTGGCAACGTGCAAAGTTTCTTCATCGTTGCTCATCCGGCAAAAATCTTGTTATCACAAGTTTTGTTCCCTTTTCCTCACTCGAAAATCGGTGCTATTGAAATGCATGTTATCTATGCTCAAGCCCACTACCAAACAAGTTCAACTAATTGAGAGGATTTTTGTTGTTGTCAGTTTCATTCCAATTCTATCTCCATTTTCCAGCTTTTTCACGCTTCTCAAACTCAATTTCTTTTTGCTGCGTATTGCCAATTTCAGCAGCATCAGCTCACCATTTACAAAAAAAAACTATGCTCAATAGGCAATTAAATGAGTCAATTTTTCAGTAAAGATGTTGAGATGTACTCTACTAATGTTATTGTAAAAGGAATCTGTGCGGACAAAGCAGCAAAGCTAAAATATTAATACTCGTATCTTTAGCGAGCCAGAAAGAACCAGAGAAATTCCGTTTCAAAGAACGTCGAAGACGGCAATGCTGCTTATTGCAAGGCCAAAAGTGTTTCAACTTGATCGTCTGAGAATTGTGCAAATACTTTTACAGAAAGCTTACATTTAACACGAGAATCGAGAGAATCAATTTGTCTTACTTGTACATGCTTAAATACATACGTCCAACTACTCCATCACAATCATCAACCCACGGATTTAGCCAAAAAAAATAACTCTGTAGTTCTGAAAATGCGTTTACGTAAACTCTCCAATTATAGCCACAAAAGACAAAAAGCGAGGAAACCTGCACCGCAAAACTAACCACACACAACATACAGACCCACACTGCTCACATTCTCGAAGCAATAAAACATTTCCTTGAAAGAAGCATAATTAGAGTTTTAAAAGGAGAACGCGCTCTGAGGCCAACTTTTTAGCCCAAAGAAAAAATTTATTTAAAATTCTCTAATTTTTGAATGCCCTTATATCTTCTTCAAACGGAAGAGTTTTTGGGCATGTTGTTTTAATAAGTTTGTGTATCTCATGTGTTATCCAAGCAGAAAATCTTTTGTATGAAAAGTAATGCGGAAAGTTTTCTTCCCTAATTTTCATTTCGTTCTTACGATAAGCAAATTTTTTTAGTGAGATACAACGATGCATAACTAAAAAATCACGCATCTCCACTTCTTTGAGAAAAAGTATGTCTTTGTACCCATCTTTTACAAAAAAAAGTTTTCTACATCACATTACCATTTTTCCATTTGACTTCGGATCAAAAGTGAGGGAGAGAATAAATTCAATTTTTTCATCCACAAAATGAAGCCCATCCTTACCACTTTAAATATAACGAGAGAAAAAAAAAAGAAAAAAATGTGAAAAGTGTTTCTCTTCGATGTCACAGAACTATAAAAACGACAAAAAATGATGATGATAGGACTTGAGAAGGACATGAAGAGACCACAAGAGAATATCGTAGGAGTTCCGCTTTATTAACTTTGTTTTTCCTTATGTCACCCCGTATCAACTCACAATGTACAATAATGTCCTTTGACATTTTTTTGCTTATCATTCACACTCACTGTTAAAAAGAATGAGTGGGTACACAACCTTTCTACATCCATGACAGAAAAAAGTCCTAAAAATACAATAAGAAAGATTGGAAACAAGAGACGAAGGGGATAGATATTGGTTTGGTTTAGTCCCTTTCATTTCGTGGAAAGAATACTAAAAGAAAACTCTTCTTCTCCCTTTTGATAAGTTTGATGAGGTTTCTTTCCAGCTACTAGTGCGGATTATTTTCAACAAGTTACTCTCCTCAAAATATAAAAAAAGTCATTCCCTAACCCATAACCAAAGCTTGAGTACTGTGAGTAAAAATGTCATAAAATGGAGAGAGAAGAACCATTCTGTTTTATTCTAATAGTCGATGGTCGCTCGTTCCTTTTTATAAAAGTCCTCGTTTTCTTGAGAGAAAAAAAAAGAAGTAAAAGATGACTTTTTTAACTTGATTTTTTTGTTCATTCAAAGTTCTTTTAACGATGCGACAACGGCTTTCCCATAAAATATATGAAGTAGTGTGCCCTCATGCTCGAAGTAACTTTGCAATAAACAACGCAAGTTAATAGACAAATGCATAGAAAGAAAGTGAAGTTCTTTATATTTTTTTCTCTGTGGAAATGATAAGGAAGGATGAGAATGATAAAAGTTCAGGATCAGGAGAAAGGGCACGGAACGGAAGCGGAGAAGCTGGAAGAGTGGAGAACCATGTCTATCCTATCGTGATTGAGCATGATGTCTTTTTTTTACTCCGCTCTGCTTTAAAATTTTTCTTCCTCTTCAACCAGAGTTCATTCATACATATGTTTTAACAAATGTAAACTTTTTGCCCTAAAAAAAGAAAATGGAATGATTTTATGCTCATATGAATACATTTAGCTGAGAAAGTTTTTTTTAAAGCAACAAAACACCAAGCATATTATTTAAGGTAAAGAGTCTTCGTTATAGAGAGGGGAGGATTAGTCAAATTGAAGTAGGAGAGGAAGAGGAAACTAGAGAAAGTGAAGTGGACTTAAGAAAAGTGAAGATAAAAAATCCCCTTTTCTAAATAGAAAAAAGACTACCAAAATTAATCTTTCGTGTTCTCCAATTTTTCCCGGGAAGATAGAGACATCATCATCTATGCAGTGCTCGAAGCGAGGGAAAAACTAGATCTACTTTACTACATGCATCAAACTCATTTCACCCTATCATATTATCAATGAATGGCTCAAGAAAGCATGCTTTTTCTAAGTTTTCTCTGGTAAAGAAAGAAAGGAACAGTGAGATCCACTTACTTGAAGGCGTTATGTTGTGTTTCGTAGAATAAACTTATTTTTCCTCCATCATCACACCACCACTATAATCATTCAGACATTGTATGTTTGATGGATTCTCTCTTCTTTCAAAAAAATAATAATTTGAAATTTTCTGCAACGAACGAGAGCATAAAAGGATTCCTTATACCTATGCATTTATTAATTTCCCATCATCTCAGCTCCCGGCTTCCTCCAAAAATCCTTTCTCAATTTGATCCAGAAGATGCCAACTAACTTCCACTGACTAACTCAGTAACTATAAGTTCGAACACTTTTTTAAATAAGGATTCGCTGAGAAGATGAGATAGATTTTTGCTCAAATCTTGTTTCGTCGCCTGAAGAAAAAAAAAGTTCATCTATCGTTTTGCTCCACATTAGAGGATATTATTCATGTTCATGTTTCGGTTTTTTTTTTTAAAAAAGGCACGCTCTTCCATGTCCCTTTATCATTTCATCATCAGTGCTCGGTTTTTTATGTAGTTCAGTTCAGTTCGGTTAATTCGATGGAGCAAAAAATGCCTCATTACGGCACACGTTCTTTGTTATTTGTATCGTATCTCTGAGTTGCGAACACAAAGGATTACGCTTTTGATCCATGAGATTCACGACCGCCACAAAAGCAGACTATGTCATACCACAACCACTATATTCCATGCGAAACATGCACGCTCAACTTACACGGGAAAAATACAACAAGTGGAGTACTTCCGCTTCACCTCTCCACTCTCCACCTTTTTACTTTATCCTCTATCCAGTAGTTTTACTACTTCCAACAGGGTATGAAACCACAGGCGTTTATAGAAAGCGACACTTCACCCAGTTATTTTCTTTCTCTGTTTTGAAATCTGAGAAGGAGTGATTCCCTCGGTCTACGTTGCTTTGACTTTCCCTTTTGAAAAGTCCTCACTTATTTCATTTGTTTCTCCACGTAAATCATATTAAATGTATGTTTATGGCTATTATTAGGATGTTTGCCGCTTCCCTATTTTCCTTTATCCTTTCCCGAACAAAGGAATAGAAAACAAAGTAGTTTGTATTACTTTAGCTCGTTCTTAAAATTTCCTCTTTATTATTAATTTCAACTTTTCTTGAGAGAATGATTTTTTTTTGCACAAAAAGCTCAAGACCAGACCAAACCAAAAGCGAAGCCAGTCTGGTTAGTTATCCTCCTCTGAAGATGAGAATTTCGAAGCCGTAGTTGACGCTTGAATGTACACAACCAAGTCTGTTGCGCTCTTTCCTTTTTCGTCTTCATATCATCATCTCCCTTCTCTCTCTTTAGCTCTTCTTCTTTTCTTGCGAATCTCGCTCGTTCTCCCTTGATTTTGTTGCTGCTGGTGAGCCTGAGCGTGCCAGCCTCTATAATATGTCTACAACCGACACAACACCACCATCACCACCGTTCTTCTTCTTCTTCATTTCAGTCTTACGTTTTTCTGCATTCTGCACACACCATTTTCATAGCCTTAAAAAAGTAGAGTGAAGTTTGGTGTGCGGTGGTTTTTATGATAGAAGCAGAAAATTTTTGCCACTGCCATTGCTCCCTATAAACAACGACGACGTGCGATATGAGTATCATCATATCATGTGGTTTGGTTGACTAGCATGCATCATGTTGGTGATAAAGAGATGCTGACTGAGGTTAGGTTACGATTACAAACCAGCAAAACCTTATCCTTTGCGATTTTTTTTTCTGTACCGACATAATATTATTATTACCTAAAGGCACACAACTACATACGTCTTCGTTTTTTTTATTTTGTGTATTTTCCTTATCCAATAAGTATATATTATGTATTTTTATATTTTTCCTCTTTCTTTTGCTCTAATAACACTTTTATTCCGCTTATGGCAAGATATTTCATTGGCAGAAAAAAATTGAAAGGAGAGGGCTCTCTGCGTTGCTTGAACATAATGAAAATAATTTGGTAAACATATTACGACAAATTGGATCTACATGACTTTCTGCTGAAATCGAAAATTCAAAAAAATTGAGTGGAGAGGGCTCTCTGCGTTGCTTGAACATAATGAAAATAATTTGGTAAACATATTACGACAAATTGGATCTACATGACTTTCTGCTGAAATCGAAAATTCTTTGGAGAAATTGCCCTTTTCCCCAGCAACTAAACAAGTCATAATCATAAGAGCCCTCTCGTCCTGAGAATGACGATGATGAGCTTAAGGTTTTACCATTTATCTAGAGTGTACATATAAAGCTCTCCTCTCAAACTCTGCAGGTTTGTCATGCAGCGAAGAAGAGTTAGTTAGGATTTGATTGGGATTTTTCTATTATTTTTAAATATGAATCATGTCAGCGTCCATGTGACATAAGCTGACTTGCTGAATGGCTTCCAGTCAATATATCATAATCCCTCTAGGTCATCATGGTCATTATCATCAGCGAGCGATCGTCAAAACGAAAAAAAATGCTTTGTTCCTTGCTGGGAGCTCGTCAAGACTAATCGTGCTTTTGTCTACAATGTGCCAGTTCCATTTTTGGAGTAGGTTGGGGAAAACGAAAAAAGATCAATCTAACTAGGTACTTTATTATCATAAAACTGCTCATCTATTTTTTTCTTTCTTTCTCATCTTAAGCTCTGTAGGCGAAGGTAAATACAACAAGGTTTTGTGTCTATTGTCTCCCAATTTCGGCTTTAATGCTAATTTTAGTGATGAGGCAGATAATAAATAAGAGGATAAGATGAGCGAAGTGTAGGTCCTCTCTGTCACTTGCTCTTTGGCTCAATTGTATGCTTGTTTGTTCCTTCACTAATACATAATTAATGATGACAAGAGCAGCTTTGTTAACTAATCCATCCTCTGTAGAAGACTAGCAGGGATACAAGACTTCTGTAGTGTGTAGGCCAATGATCATCTCTGAAAAATGGGCGCAAGAAATCTGAGACAAAAAGTTGGAGGGGAAGGATAAAGAACAACTGCTGTGCTTTATCAGCTCAACACGGCTTGAGCTCTTTCACTTCGTTCCAGTCACACAGCCACAGCATAATTGGGAAAAGCAAAAAAGTGAAAATCGCAATTGACTCGGAAAAAAGGGAAACGCGAAAAGTGATGGTCAAAGTGGATAGTAATGGCACCGAGGAGGAGGTCCACCAAAATTATTATCAGTCGTTCTCAGTTCTCGGAACTTTGTTTAAAGCGGGGATTTTGCAATCACAAATTGCACAGAGAAAAAAGACCCTTAAACAGTTGACGCAACAAATAATAGCGGTCAAGTGGGAACTCCTCTTCACTCACTCATCAAAATCCATCCACTTTTACTGTCCCCGTTCTGACAAAAGTAAATGAATGCTAATAAAATGCGAGAACAACGGCTTATGTAAGTTTGCATAGATTACTACCAATACAAAAAAGGGAAAAAGTAATATTAAGGAAGCACACTGAAGAAGTTTGAGATGCAGATAGGCCATCAGAAAACTTTGCAATTTTACAAATGGGACAGGGAAATTCGAGAAGTAGTCACTGAACTAAGCCATGTGAAGCAGTGGAGCACTTAAAAAGGTAAAGGAAAGAGATGGAGGAGAGGTTCCGTACAAAAAAAAACGGAATTTGAGTTTCATTATTATTACTGCTCCGTGGAAAATACTCTCATATGCCCCATAATAATGAAACCGAAGGAAGCAACAAATTTGCTTCAGAGGATTCCCCCTAACTCTGCATGTCTTGAAAATTTGTCAAGAGAAATTCTTACACGAATTATGAGATAGCAAAGCAATATTACAATATTGAATGAGAAGTAGTGATATGAGCTTTAGAACCATGTCTGGAAGCAAATTTCTATTGAAAAATTCCCTTGCTATTAAACTTTTACGGTTGCTTAAAAACTCAAGGAATGCATGTAACGTTATGGGAGAAAAATACTTATGATCGACCTGACATACCAGACAAAACTTCCCTTGACCTAATAATACCTCCGGTGCAAACCACTCAACATTTTTTCCACTGACTACAGTAGACTTGAAATTCAAGTGGGTTCGCTTGGTTGCTTTTGAGCGATCTCAAGTTTAATCAAAAAGAGAAAGCAATATGAGCAAATATGTCAATGGCTATGACAAAGTCTGGCAGACNTGGGAGAAAAATACTTATGATCGACCTGACATACTAGACAAAACTTCCCTTGACCTAATAATAGCTCCGGTGCAAACCACTCAACATTTTTTCCACTGACTACAGTAGACTTGAAATTCAAGTGGGTTCGCTTGGTTGCTTTTGAACGATCTCAAGTTTAATCAAAAAGAGAAAGCAATATGAGCAAATATGTCAATGGCTATGACAAAGTCTGGCAGACTCAAACACAATCATACAAAGTTGTCAGAACTCTCGTTCCAGCTTTCCATACCAAATATCAGCTTTATCTGATGTCTAAAGTTGTAGAGCATTCTTGTTAGATGCACAATCATTTTCTTTAGAATTATTCTTCGAAAGATAAGTATTGAATCATACCTTGTTGAAAAGAGTTCATTTACTCTCTTTCAAATCTAAACTACCTATGCATTAAATATGTAGTACGTTTGATCATACAAGCAAAAGAAAGTACTCAAAAAATATATTTTTTCGTTTATTATATACTGGCTAGGCCTGATATTTGCTTTATCAACTTACAAAATTATTTTTATTGAATTGAGCGACTAAAACATCAGCATGTCCTTAGTGAGATGAAAAAATCTTACAAGAGTCAAATCTTGAAAGCTTTCACTATGAACTATTCTCAGGACTTTCACATCAGCATTCACGCGAATCTTCAAATTATTACTGAAAGAATCCAGGAATAACTCAATTCAAAGAAAATCTAATATCGTGTCGCTTTGACTGACTTGAACTATGCAAAAAAAAAAAAAAGATTTCATAGAAGGATGTTTGTGATCCCCAGTGTAAAGTAGACAGAACATAAGTATGTATGTAAACAGTACAATTACTTATAAATAGCTTTTTACTCCGTGCTATCATCGCAAACATCAATACCTTTAAAAAATAATTTAAAAACAGGATTTGTAGTACGAAAAACAAATTGTTGGGTCGAAAATTTGTGTAAACCCTTTAAACCTTAACAAAAGCTTACGTTCTTTAGTGACCTATTCACATCTGAATTCTGATCACTCCGTCCAAATTTGGCAGATTCTGCGTAAAATACTGCGTGAAAGCTAAATAACCTTACATAACATTGATCGATCGTAAAAAAGGAACTTTTAGACCAAAGTGGCTTTTCAATACTTACACAAGTACATAAGAGGATAAGTACCGGCCCATCAGTGTTTTCTCTTGAAACGGGAAATGACTTGAAGAACATAATTCAGGAGACCACTTAAGTAAAAAGAAGTGGAGCTAAAAAGAAAAGTAAGTACCCTGCAAACTGCTAGCTAAACGCTTATTTTCACTCATAAAATATCATCCATCGAGCGAGGAGAAGAAACAGACAGAAGCACGCAATTTTTTTACCCATATTTTTAGATGAAACAAAGAGAAAACATTTTTGTGAAAGCACTGATATAAGTTAAATGAAGGAAGATTTTGGTTGATGTACTTTCCATATACTTATTATGGGTTTCATCTTCATCAGAAAAATGTTTTGTATTCTTACGTCTCAAGTTGCCTCACATAACGTTATTTATGGTTGACGCAAGTGATTTCCCTAACTGTGATAAAATGCACTCACACAAAATGAGGTATTTCCAAAGGAAAAAAGAATTTTGTGTATTGTTTAAAATATTTTTCTGAAGAAAAAAACTTATTCATTTACTTACTTTGCTTGGTCAAACAAAAAAGATCAAAGAACCGATTTTCCCCTTTATGCAGCAAATAAGTGCTTGCATTAGTTTGGTGGATGCCCAATTCAATTCTTTTTTATTTTCTAGAAACAAAGTCTGAACAGCACAGGAAATCAGATGAAATGAGTTCATTACTTCTGTTTTTTTTGCGTTTGATGTCCTCATGATATTTACTCGTCCAAATTCAATGGAATCTTAAATTGACCAATTACTTAATTGATTATTCTCTTCATACTACGTATCTTCATATCTTTGCAATAGCATTTATAAAGTATTACAATATAGTAGTGTGGAAAGCTAGTTGGCGAAGAAATGACTATTAATCACATATAATTACTAATTTAATTACTCTCTGAAATCTGATTCGGTTTGAAATAACACTATTTTTTTNATGATATTTACTCGTCCAAATTCAATGGAATCTTAAATTGACCAATTACTTAATTGATTATTCTCTTCATACAACGTATCTTCATATCTTTGCAATAGCATTTATAAAGTATTACAATATAGTAGTGTGGAAAGCTAGTTGGCGAAGAAATGACTATTAATCACATATAATTACTAATTTAATTACTCTCTGAAATCTGATTCGGTTTGAAATAACACTATTTTTTTTATTTATGCGAGGAAAACATGTAAATCCTTTTCCCTCAGAAATGAATAAGTTTAAGGTTGTAAGCAACTTAGGAATATTTATATGTACATCTATTAAATCGGGTTTTTCTTTTGATAATACATGGGTAAAAATGGGTATAGGATGTGAAAGCTTTATACTTGAACCCAAAATCTACTTATGTACTTTTAATACGACTTTTCCCAAGTGTAAGCAAGTTTGGTTCAATGAGAAAGTCACGATCGTGGACGTGGCTTTCACATAAAAGATAAGAAAGCATGAAGTTTGGAAACGAAAAAAGGGATTGATACTGGAGGCAAAAGGAAAAAGGAAAGCAACTAGTCTGGAAATAGAATGTAATGGCCTGGTTGGTTGGCTTGGAACTATTGTAATATTGTTGTGCTCATAATTCCGTGAGAAGATAGCGGCATTGGGAAAGAAAAGGAAAAGAAAAACGGAAATTGTTTAGGGGAAATTGCCGTTTTCCTACTCCCCCTTCGGAGAAAAAGATGTGGAAGCAAACAATTCCTTCCTACATAGTCTTTACCTGTTGCTTTTGCTTTCCTTTACGAAATAAAACAGACATTGCCAATATTTCATCAGTTCGAGTGCAGAATGTAGAATTGGATTGGAGATAAAAAAGACATTTTTTAGGTTTAAGTGCATTAATAACCTATTATTAATTCAGTATAAATATAAATTTATTACTGAGACATTTGCGATTTTATTCCAAGTGATTAAAATTATACAAGTGCCTTTGGTTAGAACTATTCTATGCGTTTCTATTAGAGGAACAAAGAGTGTGTTGCAAATGTAAATTTTAATTTCAGCTACGATTTAAAAATACATTTTGCAGGACAGCTTGATTTTATATATGTATATCGCATTTTCTACTGTGTACCAATATCTGTATATTGCTTGAGCGTAGGAGTTGGAAGTTCTGTAATCGCATTGCAAATTTATTAAGTGACGGGAAGTCAATTGAAACTGGGACTTACGTTTTTTAGTTCCGCTGTTAAA
>JAHZMX010000299.1:0-14389 GCA_027743895.1 Seira musarum
CTTTACAAGATCAGGTGTTTGATGGATTTTAATGAGAAACGGGTGAAATACAAGTACACAACAGTTTGAAAAATGCCTCACAGCTTTTTTATTTAAAAAGTTTTTGAATATTTATAATTAATTAACGTATAGTGAATAAGAATAATAATCTTTATTATGATTTATTGAATAGTAAGCATTTGGTTGGGTCATATATTTTATGATTATTTTTTACCAATAATATCAGGGGTTTTTAAGACTATCATGTCATTTTCTAGAAGCACCTCACGCTGAGTGAAAGGGGTGGGGGGGACGAAAGACGGACGGAGATCCGAGAACGAACATTGATATAAGGAAGGACGGAACCCAAGGACTAAGGACCTGGCAGATTTGTGATTCGGAGCATTTAATTGAATTGGATGCTTTGCGTAAGTTTGGTCTGTATATTTTTTAATCTTTTTGTTTCTTTCCATTTATAAATGGCCGCTTACGGACTGCCTTAAGTTTTATTTTTAGTGACGCATGTTTACGGTTTCCAAAAATCATGAATATCCTTTGAAATTCACATTACATATCATTATCATCATTTATATACATTGCTTCTCATTTGAAAATTAACGACCACTATCACATTAGATTGTTTATGAGACTATAGGAAACGCAAACAAAACTACATAAAACATTTCGTCTACTAGTACTTTGTTAGTAGTTAGTACCCACTGCACACCCACCTCTCCTAAACTATTCTAGCTATTATGATTGCCGCTTTCCTTATTTTCGAATGAAATGATTAGGTTAGTTGTTCACATTATGTTGTCAAGTCACTTGTGCAACTAGAACCGTTTTAAATCAATAATAAAAAAATAGTAATGCATAGGCAGTCTTGTTTCAAAGCTGTAAAAGCCATTATTCCTTGACGCATTTTGTATGAAATGAAACGTTAGAACACCCTCTCACTGCATGCTATTTCATACTAAATATTTGCTGAAACTTGGTTCCTTGATAGGAAGCAGCCTTTCAAGTTCCAGTCATCTTCAAAACTGTAGTTCTAGTATAACCTTATTAATGTAACCGAGCTCGTAGAATCATTCATTATAAATATTATAATCCTTACTTACTATTATTTCAAAGTGAATTGTTTCTCTTTTTTTCATATTTTTAGGCGCCACCGTGTGCGGATTATTGCAAATCTTTTTAAGTAGCTGAGTTCATAATGAGTCGCATTATAAAGGATGTCTACCGTTGTTCCAAACTCTTGGCATTAACTCCGAAACGCTTTCCAGGGAGAATGATACAACCTGCCGCGCCGGTTTTAGGTATTTGGCGAAGCTCATATCGACAGAGTGGGAAGGTGCCCTTCGAACCTGCAACCTATAATGAGTTACCTGTGCCCAGCGGAAGTTGGGACAAATGGCATCAACGAGAAAATGAAAGATATAACAGACATCTCACTTTTGGAATTGGGTTTTTCTTATTCACTCTATTTGTGGCTAGTCAAGTCGTGGAACTGAACCCTCAACCCACACTTCCATCTGATGTGGAGGATTTGTGCCCGCCAAAGAAGCCACCGAAATGCGTTTGAAAAAACCTGATTACATTTTCTCCTTGATATTTTTTAAAATGTATGATCACTACTATAAATGATATGATGAAATTGTTTAATTCTAATTCTAAACATGTCGGAGAATATAAATTATTTTGGCCGTAAGTGAAATTTTACTTCAGATTAGTGCTGTTTTATTGTAAAATGTTTCATTTACCCTTTTTTAAAACTCTGGATTTAGATTCCTTTGAACAGTACTTATGAACTTATGTATTTTGAGAAAATCTGTTCATTATGTTAATAATTTCTGTACATATTGTTTGTGTATTCTCAATAAAGAATTGAAACCTATGATTCTTGCAGGGCTATTTGATCCGTGTTGTATCTCATAACTTGCGCAATCGTTCGTTACTGTTTTTGCAAACTTGCTGGGGTCAGGATTGGCGAAATTAATATCGGTCAATAAAATAGCCCGAAAATAACAGGTAGAAGAAATAAATGCGAACATGGTTGAAATTGAATTGAACAAAGTATTTCTCCTTTGAATTTCGTTCACATTGCCCTGCTTGCCGAACGCGCTAAGTAGTTTACATGAGTACTCCATCCTTTTCTTGTTTTTAGCACAACTCTTCACTTATTCTTCAAGTGATATTTTACTAACATCTATCCATCATGTCATTCTAGTGCCAGTATCAGCGTTAAAATATTATTAATAGGCATTTGTGAGGCATCAGAATTGACTTGATTGTTTAAGTTGTGTAGTAAAAATACCAAAATGCACCACATCCGCCTAGGATTAAAAAACAAGTCGGCAATAGTTTCAAACTTGCTGAACATCATTGAACGGGGAGATAAATCCTTCTACATCAGGTACTGCCCGCGATGCACCAAATTAATTAGTTAATTGTACATAATGAATTGAATATCAATCAGCGTGATCTGTATTGAGTCCAATTCTCGCTTTTATTTAACGTGCTCTAATTATTAGGTGCAATGAGTCTTGCGGATTGAAGAGTCGAAACGTTTCTGTTACTTCGAATAATAGATTCAGTGATTCCAAAGATGATAGCAGAATTGAGAAGGATGTTACCAGTGAAAAAGCGTCTCCTGTTGGAGGGAATAAGTCAGCTGACGCCAAAGCAAAACTAGGTCTCTTACTCAAATCCATAGTTCAGGTTCGGAAAACACACAAAGTAACCAGCGTGAACACCTGCAAAACCTGGAACGGGATTGATTCGTAATTAATGGATTTATATGAATTGATTATTATAGGAAAGCAAGGATGCAGCTGAAAAGAAGTCGCAAGAAAAAGATAAAATGATAGATATGAAATTAGCTGCACCTGTACGGACAAAAAAACGCCCCATTCAGACAAATGTCGTGGGGAAAACCCCAGAAGATATTGAAGCAGAAAAGGATTTAGGTTTGGAAGCCTATTTGTTAATTGGTCTAAGTCATTTTCTTTTTCGGTCAAAGATAAAAATTGTCAATAATTTCTTGCAGGAGAAGAAATGGTGGAGGCGGTGAGACAAGTAGCTGAAACGGTTGGAGACGGTGACACCAAAGCCGTTGAGTCCGAATTGGTTCAAAAGTTGAAAACCTCTGTTGGGAAAAAAGTGGATATGAAGTGAGTACTCAAAAAATTTTGATTGCTCTTGATTTCTTCTTCGTGAAGTTTTCTAGAAATATGTACATTGTATATTTATATTTTTAGAGAACTTTTTGCTGGAATGAAAATTGACCGAACTACAAAATCCACCCCTTCAACATCAGCAGTAGATATGGATTTAAGTCGTGCCCACAGAGTTCGCCGACTTCTGGACGAAAGATCAACGGAGCCCGCAAAACATAGAGACATGCAAGCAAATGTTAGACAACGGCGACCACCCCCTACAACAATGTCGTATGTTCCTATCGATTTGTTTGGAGGTCCGCCTTTGGGAATCTTTACTGATACAGAAAGGAGCAGCAAGATTTCTCAACAGTCACAAGCAAATAAATTAGAAACCTGGGACGCCCTGCATAGAAAGGATTTAAAGCTTGCCGTGACACATCCTCCAGCCAATGGTTTTGAAGAAATGATTTTGTGGACAGAGCAAGGCAAACTGTGGAAGTTTCCGATTGATAATGAGCAAGGTACATATTTTTGTTGAATTTTCACACATTCATAGTAATTTTTGTCATTTCTTCAAGTTTGCAATGTAACTTTTTTGTGGTCATCTTTCTGTAGGTATGGAAGAGGAAGCAAAAGTTCCATTTCATGAACATGTATTTCTGGAGCCCCAAATCGAAAGTTGGTGTCCTAAAAAAGGCCCCATTCGTCATTTTATGGAGCTTGTGTGCGTTGGTCTTTCCAAAAATCCATTTCTTACCGTGAATGAAAAGCACACACAGTTAGAATGGTATCACCAGTATTTCAAAAACAAAGCCGCAATCATTAAAGACGTTGGTGCTGGAGAGATCAAGTAGAATTAAACTCGACTTTGTAATTGTGTTTTTTATGGAAGTGCCACCTATTTAGTCAGTTGTTGGTCGTAGAATATTTAAGTAAAGTGACTCTTGCGATCTGAAATCTGAAAGCCGTATCGCATTATACAAAGACACTTAAAACAGTGAATAAGATTAATTAATTATTAATTTTTGGAAATATTTTGTGATATTATTTTTTTGCATTTTTATTACTTTTCGATTTTGGTTTTGTAACTTTGTCGCATTTCTTTTTATTATCATTACAAATGACTACCCATTCTAATTCATTTTCATCATCCTTACTGACTTGCTCGTTACAAGTGGGTTGAGTTGGGCAACATTCGGGGGGAACACGGAGAAATTCTTGACAGCCTATCTGACGATCAAAGTCTTGATTCATATTAGACCACACGCAGGTTTCGTTAAATGTTTCCTTTGGATATTTGATAGCCTCTTCTATGTCTGGATACTTTATACTTGTCATAAACTTTCTAGCATCATGAGAAAATTCTGCGTATTTATGTGTGAATACAGCAAATTTCTGACCTAGTTCCTCTGCATCGCAAGATAGTTCTTGGGATTGGCACATCATCTCCTGGCAAGCCCCCATGCCATCACGAAAATTTCCTGTCAGTTTAAGTGCACCTTGTGCCAAGCTCGCGCTAGGATATTTCCCCTTCCGAACGTCATCATGGCAAATGTACTCATTCCTGAACTCAGTGTAATAAGGTTGGCCGTTGTAGCAGCCGCCGAAATAGCAGGGAGCGTAGGGCATTTGACAACAGTATGGATAGTAGTAGCTTGGGCACCACGACATATTTTTTCATGAATTTTGATTAGTGATGTGATGTAGTATGGTACAAAATGCCTTCAAATTTGTGAACAGATCCCGTTGAATTGATGTGAAAAATTATGAGACGTTTAGATGTGTAATATTTTATCGGGCCGAAACAAATATTTTTGGATTCTTTTATTATCTTGCCGCGAGTTTTCTGAAAGCTTAGCTTAGCAGACATTGCGTCGTTGCTACAGGTTTTCTACTCTCATGTCGTTAATCTTTGCAATTTTAAAGGTTTTCAACTTTCAGTGGGTGGAAGATCTTCAAACTCGCTGTGTCTATCGCGGGGTGCTCTTGAGACAGAACGTCGAAAGCGTCGTCCCCGTCTAACATTGTCGAAGCTTTCGGACCTTGGCGCTGGCATCATTACATGTAGAGATCTTTCATTGTCGTCTGACGACTGATTGTTTTCCATCGAATTTCTGTCAATACCGTCATTAGAGTCAGGTCGTCCAAGATTCAATGCAGCCAACGAGCGTGATACTTCACGGAGATCTCTTTGTTCTTGTTCTAGCATTGCTTGATGAAAATCACATAAATTTTCACGTGGTGAGCTGCGATCAGGATCTGGAGGGCCTTCATGACTATCATTTAATCCTGCTTCATACAGCTCACGTTCTCGTTCTTCTTGAAACGAAGAATATACATTTTGGGATCTGTCACAGTCGCAGCGATGTACAAAGTCTGGCTCTCCATTATAAGAAAATGTCATTGGTCGGTGATTACCATACGCATTTCCGGTATACGATGATTGATATGAATATGGATTATGGTTGGTAAAACAATCTCGATGAGGGACAGGAAATATAAGTCCAGTTGGATGATTGCCATAATGACAGTTATAGTTTGGAAATGACATCTGTTGAACGCATGCGGGATGGTGATCTCTGCTGATGTATGATGATCTTGGAAGTCCATAAGACTGCTCATGACCCCTATTCCAATCAAAAGGATCGTTTCGTTGTGGAATAACGTCATTGTTTCCAAAATCATCTCTTCTCGTCTCTTGCCGAACATGTACAGTGTGAAATACGTGTTGAACCGTGTGATGAATCACTATTGGAGGAGGTTGTGGCTGATGAAAAGACGAATGGGGACAGTCTGGCGAAGAGATGGAATCTGATTCGTTATTAAGTTCATCCTCTTCCTCATTACTTGAAGGAAAATCGAATTCTTGTTGGTTATAATGGCTGCTATCGGTATCTTCTGACCAGTATGCGTGTGAATGCGATTGACAATCAGTACAGTAGCAAGTTGGGGCATCATGATCATCGTGCCCATGAATGTCATATACTAACGGTCCATGCTCTGTCCAAGATGCTCCTGCGGCAGCGTTTTCATCATAGCCGTAGCCTGAAGGATCTCCTCCAGCAAAGCTTTCAGCTTCATTGGTTGTCTGAGCGGAATGCCTAATATGTATATCTCGCAACCTATCCACTTTCGGTCTATTTGCAAGACTTTCTTCCTCCGACTTTCTCTCTGCTTTCTCCCTCGCCCTTCTTAATTGCTTGTCTACTGGAAGGGCCGAGTACAATGCATCAATTTCTTTATCTCTATCTGCATTTTGACTTATTTCGGTTACGGCAGCGTCACAAATGAAACATGTTGGTTTTCCACGATCATTTCTGCTTTCACAATGAATGTTTAAGCAGTATCGACAAAATGTATGGCCGCAATCGATACGACTCGCCTAAAGAAAATTAAATTATATTATCATCACATTTCACAGACGTTTAGTCTTTCGCCGTCTTACATTTATCAATATTTTACTGCAAATTGCACATCGATGATCTTCCAGTCTTTGTAAAGCCTCCTCCTGTGTAAGTTTAGTAGATTCTGAACCAGAGGATACTGAATTCGACGAGGCTCCTTCAACGGGTTCTTCGCCAGACATTTGTAGCAAAATCTTTCCACAACTGTTTTTACAAAAATGAATTTGGTTTTGGGTGCATTAATAATCACCAAAGCTTGTAACTCTCTAAATAACCTTGGCTTAGACCACACGTCTCCTTAAATCCACAACTCAACCCGTTCGGTAGCTTTTTCAAGGTTGATATGGTACTATACATATGCATTGATAACCAATTGATGATAGAATTTAAAATTTAGTGGTACATCATGTGGATAATTTTTGCTTGCACGAAATCGATCGCTTTATTATTTTTTTCATTCCGACCCATTTTCTATATTTTTAAACATATCGTTGTTTAAATTTATGTTTTCGTAAGCTGAGTAATAGACCAAATGAATTTATTTGAACAGCATATTATAGCGAACTATAGATGATTGAATATTAATACATCACTTAACTGATATTTCGACGGTTTGCAAATTTTTTACTTACAATGAGATGACAGCGGACGCGAGCCACGAGCGCTATTCTTTTACATATAATACATATTATACAATGCGAAAATTAACGAGAAATATTCTAACGTGTAAATACATGATATATATATTCCTACTCTACTGAGATAATTTCGGTTATTTCGTGCGTATATTATACAAGGACAAGAACATGAATGAACTTATTATAGGATTAGATAGCACTACAATACTTGTGATCGGATAGAAATGTTACAAATAAGCTAATAAATTTATCCGCTGTATTACTTATCTATATTTCGAATGAAATTAATTAATGACTATTGTAAATCTTATGTCCCTCTTATAAATTCTAATTTTAAGAAAGTTCATTTTGTATAAGAGGATGCAGAACATTGTTATCACAATGCGAAAATGTAAGTGTTTAGATTTGTATGTAACACGAAGGTTTTGCATAGAATTTTGTATTTCCTTGACTTTGATCATACTTATTCCCTGATCAATTTCTCTAAACTTGGACAGAAACAAGAATGGTCACTAGAAAAGTACACTTTATAAAAGACATCATCGACAAGCAACAAAAGCAAAGCAATATTATACGTTTCGGCACTCAAAAACAAGATTGTAAATTAGAATATATTATATAGACTCTCACTTGTTGTCTGCAATGAATTCAGCCGACAAGAAAATTGAGAAACAATTAGAAATGCCTAAATATATACTATGCTGCATTTATTTCAGTCCTCCTAAAATACACTAATACTTTCAATTTGAATCATTCAAATATGAATTTGAACGACAACCCTCATAAAAACTCTAATTCATGCTGCAAAAGACTTCCATAACTAGAATTTTTCACAACAAATGAACAAAATTGTCAGTTTAAAAAGAAAATGAAGCAGTTAGAATAGAATTTAAAAATGTGGCACAACGGCACAAGTATGATATTATTACTTTCGCCCTGAAACTACAAAATATGATACAACTGCATTAATTTAAATTTCCAGATGAACTTTTTGACGACAATTTGTCAACGGATTGATCAGATTTCTTCTTTTTGGCTTTTAGCTTCTTCAGTTTTCCTTTCGACGGAACTTTAGTAAGCGACTTTTTCTTCATTGCCTTTTTTAAACTGATCTTTGGTGGTGTGGTTTCCTCCTTCGCAGTTGAACATCCTGGGGTGGGACAATCTACGGAAGAAGGTAGTGTCAATTTTTTAAATTGAGATCCACTTGCTTTGGCATCTACAGGAAGTGTTTGATTCTCTCTCTTCAAGCCCAATGGTCCACCAAGTGTCGGTTGAAGCAACACCTAAATTGCGAATTTAACTTAATGAAGCCTCTAAAATACATTGAAACCAAGTATCTGGCCAGACATTCTTACCTTTGATTTTGGCTTTTTCAAAAGTTTAGGCGGCGAAAACAAAGCATTGGGCTCAAATCCAGTAACCGTCGGCGACTTCTTCAAAGAAAGTTCAGTTCCGGAACTTTTGTATTCAGGCGAAAGTTTTAAGCGCTTGACCAAGGATCGCCTAACGCCATCAAGCGTTCTATGATTTTTAAATTTAGATAAGCCATAAAATCAGAAAATATTTTACATGTACATGCACTTAATACGTATACGCGTACCCACAGCGTACGGATTACGGTTCTAGTTGAATACATATTAATATGACGAATTTTAGACTGACCGAAATTCTGTGGACCCTAATCTTGACCAAGGGTTATGCCCGGTTAGATCTAAAAGACTTTCTCCGATAGCCTTTCCAATCTGAAACAAAAAAAGAAGAAACCCGTATTTTTATAGAATTAAACCAGATTAAGCAGCTTTTAATGACAAACTAAACTTACCCCTTCAAAAATTTGTATTGTGTACTTTGGGGGCTGAAACGTGGCAGAAACAGGCGAGTCTAAAAACCCGAACGATGGCGGGCGTGTAACTACATGATTAACGATGCGTCCAGTGTTATAATTGCATTCTAATGTATAGCTCCTAATGAGACCAGTAAGTTTGTGGCAGGCGACACGACCCGATCCTTCTCTACTAGCACCATCACGTTTGTCTCTGGAATCGTTTACACTCAAATTACTTTAGCTGTAAAAACGAGATACATTTACAAACAAGTAAGTTATTAAAATTAACTGCCTTACTTCATGCACATTAACCGTTCCGTAAAGTTACAAGCGGAAAAGTCAAAGTGTGGAGAATTCAAAGCCATTAACCGCGGGAGCAGCATACACTCAGCCTGGGTGACTGCCTCCGGAAAATGGTTTCCATACATAAAAATTCCTGCCACAAGAGGGTAACCAACATCTTGTCATGACTCAAGCTCTTTACAAAAAAATAATCATTAAAAAATAGTTTACCTCGTTTAGTAGTATGGCCATGAAGATCCAAATACAGAAAGAGGCCGGATTCTTGACCTGGGAGTGGACTTGGTATTTTGTAATTTACCGGATTCATGAGAGTTGCATTTGCCATAGACTTACTACGAAGCTTATAACGCGATTTTGCAGGCTGTAGCACATCGAAAAAACTGGCGGACGCAGAGTCTTCTGGTTTTATTCTGGAAGCACCACTAACAGGAGTTGACTTTGCAGAAGTCCGCTTTTTCTTTTCCTTCTTTGAGCCACCTTTCTTTCTCCTTCTGGAAATACATTAAGACATTCAGTAATAAAATAACTTTACCAATCAAATATGGCAATGGGTAAATTTGTGCGAGTTTTTTTTAAAAGATAAGATTCAATAGTAAACTTTTACCTAGCGGATGATGTTCTGCTTCCACTTTTTTTAGATGAACTGCTGCTGCCAGTACTCGCTTTTTCGTTAGAAGTATCTGAACTTGTTTTCTTGAGAGTCAGGTTTTCATAGAACACTGAATCTTCATCACAGGCTTCGAAAGCGCATTGATGACTCTGAACAGAGTCGTTTAACGAAGACTGATTGGACACAGGGAGTAGATCCTCGACTGACATTACTGTATCACCATTATCTGTGTCAACAAAAGGACCACACCCAGCGCACAACGAATTGGACTCGCTGGAATGTAAACAAACAAAGAAATATGGAATGCATAATACCTATGTTACTCGAATACACTTTTACATGTTATGAGCAGGATTCATAAGTCGGCGAAATTAGAAAAAATAATCTTTTTCTTGTAATCAGTTATTAATGTTGCAACTAGTAAATACCTTAAAACAAAAGTGTAAGGCTTTTTCGATCCTTTATTCAAAGAATCTCCTTCCCCTCTATCTTGACTGTGATTGTTAGCAGACATTGTTGAGCTGTCAAGACTTCCATCACAACTTCCTTCACAAATTGCAGCCGAACTCGAGCAACTAGGAAGATTTTCCACAGATTTCATTTCTTCCATATTTATGTCACTTGCCTCCGGCGTAGGTTCCACGTCAACTGGATACTCATAATCATCTGGACAATCATATCCATGATGATAAAATAGCAGAAGTTTCCTAGCTGCATAAATGGGAGGATGTAGGATAGGCGATGGGTTCAGGTACACTCTGTTGAGGTTGACCCCTAAAAGTATACCGATAGAACCAAAAGTATGAAGTCATGATCAAGTTGGCAAATTTAAATTGAAACGCTAAATTCTTCTCAATTACGGTGAACTCACTGAAAAAGAAACGAAATTAGAATACATATTCCTTTGCTGTCATATATTCCAATTCCAAAGTAAATTAGTAACATATTGTTAGATACATACTAAAAACTACTTTCTTCCCCGGAAATTTGAAAGGTCGATCTTCATTTTGAATAGGGAAGAGATTGTTGAGTCTCTCTTCATGTTCATTTGATATGCCATTCATTGACGTCACAGTGATTAAGTCTACCCTTCGACCCTCGTACGAGTAGCACACACATTCACGATGGTAGTACAACTCGTAATCCGCTTGTTTTGATGTAAGTGCAATGTCAGACAAAGGATTGACGCGCTTGGCTGCGAGTGGAAGTAGAAATCTTTCGTCTAATTTATTCAACAGATCGCACGATTCCTGATAGCTAAATGGATACGTGAAAGCGATATAAAGTATAGAGGCATTTAGATTGTCCGGAAGTCGATGTTTGAAACTGATACTACAAACGTGTTCCCCAGTTTCCTTTATAATGAAAATAACACAATTAATTTAAATTTTACCCTACCACGTACCAAAATATTTCTATACATACAGAGACTTACGTTTATTAAAAGTTTGTCTTGCACACGTTCCCAATCCGGTTTATCTGGAAGAACTCGATATACAGGTTGCATGCCCTGTTGAACTGTTAAAGAAAAAATAACCATTCAAAATAAATGATGCAGCAAATTCATTAATTATAAGTTAACACATATAGAGAGTGAAAATATGACTTACATAGCTTAACCTGTTTGTTCAGGTTAAGCACATTAAATTTCACGACACCATGTCTTCCACCTAAAGAATAAATGAATAATTTGGTTTGAAGACATATAATACCCATTAAGACATTACATACATCGATTTCAGACATTGGACTGATTTCAGTGGTAACTACTACATATGTACCTTTAATACTTCTAACAGAAAAGTAGAACCATGTTCTGTTCCCATTTTCGAACCTCGTCCCGTAACAATCCGGCTTGGTCCACAGGTTAATTTCATGATCTGAAATTGCAAAGTTTATAATTATTTGTATTATTCCTTGCTGCAACAGGGTGAAGACTTGTTAAGTATTTCAAATTTAAAAGAATACCGAAACTTTTGAAGTTCGACTGTGAATACTGGCTTGTACTTGGAACTGATGAAGTCGGTGCTACTGGCTGAACATATTCCACTTTCAGAAAGTTCCCTGAATCAAAGTCTGAGGACAATATGAAGGGACCACAGTCTACTGTAGTCATAATCACATCTGATGTGGATCAGTTCCAATATTTCTGAAGAGTATGCTTTGAACATGTACCCTACACTCATCCCATGACAAATTCTTTTAAATTTATTGCAGTACAAAGGCACTTGGGTGGAAAGGATTCTAACGTAAAACGTTTTTTGTCTTTTGAATAGTATTGAAATCACTACTTTACACAGCTCGTCACAAAAAATACATTTAGTTAAATGCACAGTTAAACCGTTGTTGACATGAAAATTATGATTATACTATCGAGTGAGCAAATGCATTTACGACGAAATTAACGTCGTTTTCAAATAAAATCACTGTTTGTACATTTATCCCATCCCAACTAATAGCACAAAAACGCCTGCACCACACACACACGAAGAATAATAAAAATCGGAAAATAAATATAACAAAACTTCAACTTTTGGATAAAATAATTCTATATTTTGTAAACAAAAATTTAATTCAATAATTATTACAAGATTTCATCATTTTTAATGTCGAAATAGCATCTGATTTCTGTTATTGTTTTGGTTTTTAAGAAACGTGAAAAGCAATGTGAATGCGAATCAGATGACTTTGAGCAACCAATCGTATCAAAATATTGTGTGAGGATGTAGCTCTAAAGGATTTGTAAGATGTCTCTTGAGTCAAATCAAAACCTTTGTTCGCACTTCTCATTGAAGTGATGACAACGGGACGGGGTATGATCCTTTCATGAAAGTTACTGATTTACTTCGTATGTAATTTTTCGCCTCATATGAAAATAGAAAAGAAAGGGCATACTTACAATGTAACTATCTCGGACATATATGGGAAAAACTATAATGTTGTAACTTTAATTCATACTGCCGGATTCAGCGTCTCAAGAAACGTTAAACCCACCGGCTATTTCGGAACAAAGACTTGTTAGGTAAATGAACTCTGAACTCTGAAGTACTTGTCAATTTCCTGTACATGCATTCATAAGGAAATCAAAGCTCTAAAATGAGTGTAAGTGTAATGCATGGAATAAATCGTAGTGGTAATCAATAAGTGAGAACATAATTATATTTATTTACAGTGCACAATACGCAAGGTTTATTTATTCTTGAATTCAATAAAATACAGCATAAATCTTTTTTAAAATAACATGATAATAATTCATTCTTTAGTCGATACTTTTAAATACATTTTTTGTGGTACTAACGAGTAAGTAAGTGCAAATTTTTGTTAGAATTTGATTGTTGTAGCACCCGCAGTTCAATAATTTTGCTTTACACAATACTTCACAAGTTCACATTGAAAAGTTAAATTTGATTTCATTCCAGTATTTTTATTATGTACCAAGCTAATAGCTACATACATACATCTAGTAGTAGTAAAGTAATATACTTAATGTGATGAAAGTATGTATTAAAAGTAAGTTATGATCTCAGTGGGAAATATATTTTCAGCATCGGATCAAATTGAAGAAATATATTCATTAATTGAATTGATATTTAAACACTTTGTCACATTTTATCAGGCTCATCTAATTTCATATTCATTTTCTATATCTTTAACTTTACACAATTCGTATAGCAGAAAAATAAATGTCGTAAGTGAATTACGTTTGAACATTTCTGGATAGTTTTATTTCCACGAGTGAATTTTAAAGAATCGATTGGTGAAACAGTTAGGAGGACAATGCATTTGTATTTGCAATTACAATAGATGGAATATTTTGAATTACAATGTCTGCCTTTACAACGCCAGTTTAATGTAAGTTACCCCACCATCTATTGGCTATAATTTTTTATACTAGCATACCTAATTAATACAAACATAATGGTAGAAAAAAAATTATT
Organism: Seira musarum; assembly: GCA_027743895.1. Taxonomy (NCBI): domain Eukaryota; kingdom Metazoa; phylum Arthropoda; class Collembola; order Entomobryomorpha; family Entomobryidae; genus Seira; species Seira musarum. Next base: position 13,859 of record JAHZMX010000299.1, read on the forward strand.
TTGTATTTTGGTAGGCAGGATGACGTAATAACAAGAGGAAGGTCGCACCTTTTCATTATAGAGAATATACATCTTATATCAAGTGTTCGATATTCATAAATAATATACTTATCTGCTTTGAATGGACCGAGAACAAGATATCCAATACTTCTTTACGAGCAAGTGCAAATTTTTTCATTAGATTTATTAGAAACAACAAGAATGAAATTATGGTTGACTCGTCAATAATTCACCAATGACTTGAGTTACTGTCCTTTGCATTTGTTCTCGTAAAAAAGAGAACTCATTTTTGCAAAGACGCATCTGTAAATCAAAGTTAAATTTATTTGCAAATATCAAGCATTTAAAATTAAATACATCTTTCGCAGATTTCTTTGAAAAAAATGGTCAATATCTATAGTCTCGTTTAAACTTTCATTATAATAGCTCGGTTGCTTCCTTCATTCCCATTATAAATAAAAGAATATGGTGATTTGGACCTTAAGAGAAAGCGTTGCAGAAATGTGATACCGCTTCATTTGTTCAGTGTAA